>JAHWFP010128584.1:0-10112 GCA_023313725.1 Lithobius niger | reverse complement strand
GACTT
Organism: Lithobius niger; assembly: GCA_023313725.1. Taxonomy (NCBI): domain Eukaryota; kingdom Metazoa; phylum Arthropoda; class Chilopoda; order Lithobiomorpha; family Lithobiidae; genus Lithobius; species Lithobius niger. Next base: position 10,107 of record JAHWFP010128584.1, on the reverse strand, counting down.
TGATGTTATTTTTGCAGGGTTTTTCGCGTATTTGAGGGTCATAATATCAAGTTACAGCGATGAAAATAGGCCTATTAAAAGCGAAATTAAATTATCTTTCGTTTGGTCCTATTCCCATCTCTGTAAGTGCTTTGGTTCAAGAGAAGTAGAAGTATAAACACGCACGTACGTACGCACGCATATCATTCGTCTTTAATGATGCAGATATTTCGTCAACGATTTTGTAAATTAGGTTAAAATGAGCAGTGCTCTGGTCGCTTCAAGTGTGGACGTATAGGTCCGCTTGGTCTAAGGATTTTTTAAAAGAAGTAACCGAATAGGAAGACACAAATTCCTCACTTAGGGAATTTCAAGCCGGAACAACTTGATGGGAGTAATAATATACTTCCTACAGTCAAGTCTACACATTGGGAGAACCAATTTGAGGTTGTGACCACGAGTGTGACCAGTGTATTATGTGTTTGTCTGTCAAAGAGCGGGAGTTCAACTGGTAATAGGTGATGTAGAGTCTTGTACGTAAGTATAAAATCAACTTTCAGACGTTGAAGCGCTAATGTATCAAGGTGAAGTATTTTTAGATGTTCAGAATATGAAAACTCTTAGTCCTGGAATTGTTTTTGAAAAACGTTTCTGCACAGATTCAACCCGGTCAATGTCCTTCAGGAGGTGCCACGACCAGACCTGGCTTGCATCCTCAAGGATGGGGTGCACTTACACTTTAAACGCCCAGAGTAAAATCTGCCCATTTCGTGATGTGAAACAGCCGCGAACAATGGCCATACCATGGTTTGAGATCATGGTTATGAAGCTGCAATGAGATGTACGTAGCAAGACACCTGTAGCAAGACACCTAAGTCATTGATCTTGTCCACTGTTTACGAGGCTTCGTTGTCAATAAAGTTGCTGATATTGTCAGCTTTAGTTTCCCATTGGTGAGACACTTGCATTTATTTTTTTCCGGAAGCAGCTGCCACATTTCCGCCCAATTTTCAAAGGCTTCTTCAGAATGGCATAAATGCCTGGTAAATTCTTCAGACCGTAGCATACAGAAGCTTGAGATGGTCGTCAAACTTGGCACGCTTAACAGAGTCCCCACTGCATTTTAAGTCATTACTCCACTGGTAATCGTTGTATCATGCTGGGTTCGGAGATAAATGCAGATATCCAACTGAGTAAATTTCCTGCAAAGCCATAGTCACTCAATTTCTGCAGAAGCTCTGAATGCACCATCGACAGTCACCATACTGGAGCCGCTTTGCCCCCCTTCCACAGCAGGACGTACTCCTACGCTGCGTAAGAACTTTTAGGGAATCCAGGGAAGTAATTGTAATGCCGGGATTTGTAATTAGTTTCTCTCAATCCTGGGATACTGGGATTATTCCCGAAATTTTGGGATTATTTGCATGACTTTCAGTGGGTGAAGATTTACATGGAAAGAAGTTCGTTTGCTTTCGATAACTTCATTATTTAAAACACGCAATAAGACGAAAACTGAAGTGAGCAAAGAAACCAATCTTTATCATAATCTTGGAGGCAGGCTAAAAGGAAGGCTAAAAGGAAAACCACTTATCCCCTCCTCGTGCCCGCATTGAAAAATGCCCTCTCCAACTCTACCTGCATGGAAACAGGAGGCAGGCATGAGTGGTCGATCAACTCAATAAAGGTTCAACCTGACAAGTCGTCGGGCCGAACAATCACTTCTCCCCTCCTCGCGCCCGCATTGAAAATGCGCTCTCCCATTCTACCTGCATGCAAACAGGAGGCAGGCATGAGATGATCGATCAATCTGACAAGTCGTCGGGCCGAACAATCACTTCTCCCCTCCTCGTGCCCACATTGCAAATGCGCTCTCCCATTCTACCTGCATGCAAACAGGAGGCAGGCATGAGTGGCCGATCAATCTAACAAGTCGTCGGGAAGAGTGCCGGAAAAATGTCCCGGGAAATGTGTCCGTAAACTTAATTCATGACCGGCTCCTTCCTCTAGTTAATAATATGCCCTTTGTTATTTGAAACGATCAACCAATTTTAATAGTTAAAGTTAATGAGGAATTTTCTGGATTTGATCATTTTAATACGTTTCGCATTCTGTATAGTCTGTGCTGCTGTTACTGCAGCTCGGTAACTACCCATGGGCAGCTGGGAAAAAAAAAAAGCACGATGGAAGATGCACACGTGTAGGAAATAGGCCAAAAGACGAATCAATGATACTTACCCCTCTTCTTCACTGTTGATACTCGGTTAATTCTTGCATGCTACTCAAGTTCATATTATCACTCATGCATAGTGTGGAATACTGATTTTACATCTTGTTTAGCAGCAATACGATACCAGTATTGAACTGTACAAATACATTTTTTCTCCATTTTCATTGATGGCGTTGTGTTAAAATTTGTGTCAGCTCCAGCTTAGAATAGGCTATAGTCAGTCGCTCTTATCAATAGTTAAACTAGAGTCTATAGACAAGAGGAAAGGGAAAGAGAGGTAATAATTGTTCACTGCATGTTTTTCTTTGTAATAAACGTTTATGCAATGTTTTTAAAATCAGTACAAGTAACACACTGATTTTAGTTACACTTATTAGGCTAAAAATAATTGAGTCAAGAAATGAAGATTTCCAGCTACTTTCAGCTTAATGCCATCAGAATTAGCCTACTTAACAAGCTGTATTCGCCAAACAACAAATTAAAGAATGGATAATTGATACCTAAGATTACTTTTTGGTTTCTAGATGATGATACTACTATTTTTTATGTTTGTAGATGATGACATGGTCACTTTATACTGTTTTATTTATAGCTGTAAAGCACATCATGAAGACGGGCAATTCGAGGAGTACAACAGCCCCATAACAGTGAAATGTGTAATTTAAATAATTCCGGTTCTTGAAGATAATAGTAATAATAATATAATATTAATAATAATTTACCCATTAATGGAAGGGAAATGTCAGGGCAACTTTTGCAGCCACTTACGTCATTTCCGCTTAAAAGAAATATAGTAGTACACCTTCGTCAAAAAAAAAAGAAAAATCAATAAAAATGGATATAGTTTTACACTAACGTCAACAGCGATCAGTAAAATTTATACTTTTCGTCCTTACTAAAAAGTGAAAGTCTCGTTTTCAAATTTTTTTAATTTTCCGCCTCTACCACCTCCGAGGGAAGATAGTTCCAATTTTTTCCAACACGCAGCAGGAAGAAGTTATGTCCACAGTTTATTCTTGGCCTGTGCCAATCGAAGCGCCACCTGTGCCCACGAGTACGCAAATTTGCTTTACATGTAATTAATGGTGAACCTGGGCCCTGGTATGGAGAGCCTTACACCAGTTTGTAGCAGGTGTGTAAGTCAACCTGGCATCGTCTGAAATACAGACTCTCTAAGGAGAGAGCTGCCAAACGTTTGTCATATGGTAAGTTTTTCATACCTGGTAAATACTTTGTAAACCGTCTCTGCACACTTTCAAGTTTCCTTATATCAGCTAGCAGATGCGGTGACCAAATCGCCGAGTTATATTCAAGAATGGGACGAACATACATTTTAAAGACCTGAGCAAGCGTCCTCGCACTACTATATCGAAAGCACTTGCGTATCAAGTATGCACGCTGGTGCCCTCTCGCTGCAATCCCCGCACAATGTGCTGAAAAGCTTAGGTCATCCTTAACAAGGATACCGAGGTCCCTGTGTTCCTTAACGTTTGTTAACGCGGTACTTCCCAAGTAATAAGTGTTGTCTAGTGCTCCACCAAATGACATAACTACACACTTTTCTGGTGCAAGTGGCAGTTGCCAATCATGTGACCATTTATAAATGGTATTAAGTGATGTCTGTAGAGCATTCAAATCGTCTTTGGTGGCAGCAAACTGCAAGATGGGTAACTGAAGTAAGGTTGCTTCGCTCACTCAATCCACGTATCTTGTGATTCATTTCACCATCCTTCATTAATTTCCGTTACCCGGGAGCAGACGGTGTCTTTCACGTCCTGTGGCCTGGTTTTTTTTTTTTTTACACTGAATCCGACTGCGCATTTGTTGCGTCTTTCAAAAGCCCTGTAACCCGGGAGCAGACAGATATTTTTTTCGTCTTTTTCACTCAAGCCCGATTACGTGACTTCATGAAACGAAATACAATGCATGTTTGTAAAGACATTGTTGTTTGCAGCATTATAGTTAGACCAACGCTCCTTAAACCCTTTGTAACCCTTTGATAGTTACACCATTGCTTCTGCGTTGTTTCCTCCGATAAATTCTTTTTCTTTTTCTGCCGGACGTTTTTATCATTATTAAAGCATATTATTGGGCCAGCGCTAGCAAAAGAGTGGCAACTACCGTTTTATGGGTTAAGATTTGTTTTATGCTTAATCTAGTACTTTTTCTTGTAACTTTATTTATTACCAAATGTTGTAGCCATACAAGAACATCGTAGACTTTTGGCAACACTATCTGAATAAAGGTTCTATTCTAGTTGTACATTTTGTAAATTAAAATGCGGTTATTTGCATGCTGTTTACCAGTGTCATGAAAGGTGGCACCACTCATTTTTCGGGCGTTTCGTTGATTTCTGTATCCTTTTCACAGACTTAAACAAGAAAGGGAAGTACAAGTTAAGCGTCGGAATTAAATTTTGTATTTTCATAAAGTTTATATTTTATTTTGAACTGGTTTCAAAAAAAGAGGGCGACACACTGTAAGAACGTGCGTCTAGACTGATAAGCTTCATAAACACATTTGGGCTTTTATCCAAAAATCAGTTTGGATTCCAGAGTGCCTCAGCACTGAAGATGCATTACTGAAATTTACTAATGTGCTCAATAACTCCCTGGACGAAGGACAATGCCCAATAGCTCTTTTTCTGGACATACAAAAAGCCTTTGATACGGTGCATCATATAACTCTTCTTAAAAAACTGGATGCAATTGACATACGAGGTGTGCACTTCAGTGGTTTGAGAGCTATCTTCATGACAGAACCCAACTTGTTAGAGTCTCAAGTAGCCTACTTGTAGCAACCTCAAAACAATTAGACACGGAGTGCCCCAGGGATCAATATTAGGCCCAATTCTATTCCTACTGTACATTAATGATTTCTGTGATATCGATTTTATTGGTTTACTTTTTGCATTTGCTGACGATACTGCTTTGCTGTATATAAGTGACTCAGTAGAGACATCCTTGCTAAAACTAAATTGTGATTTGAGTGTCATTAGGAATTGGTTTGATCATAATAGGATGGTCTTAAGTGTAAAAAAAACCTCTTATGTTGTTTTCTCACTTAGGAAAAATGTAAATACTGACGATACGAATATTGTGTACCATTTTAAATCATGCAAGCAAACAAAAGACTGCAGATGCCCCAAAATCAATAGGGCCTTTGAAGTTAAGTACCTAGGTCTAGTCTTTGACCAGCCTCTAAGGTGGTCACCACATATTGACTACCTTGTAAAGAAATTAAGAAGGGTTTTGTACATATTTTATTACCTGCGTAAGCTTACTGTACGTAAAACCATGGTCAATATATACTATGCTTTAGTGAATAGTGTACTGCAGTATGGCATCTCATGCTGCGGAGGCATGAGGATCACGAATTCTCAACCTCTCCTCAAAGTACGAAAACTAATTGTTAAAACCCTGGCTTTTCGGAAAATTAGTTCTCCCTCAATGCCACTCTTCCGCGAATTAAACGTTCTTCCACTGAGGTCTGTACACATTCAAAAAATTGTTTGCTATTACCATAAGGCATCATTATGTCATCCAGTTGCTAGCTGTCATTTTACTCGTGCTATAAGTGATCATAAGGTGATTGTACCCAAGACTAATACAGAGGCTGCTCATAAATATTTTACCTACATTGCTCCGAAAATATATAACCAACTACCACTGTACATAAGAAAGAGTGTTAGTGTGCATAGATTTGGCAAAGATCTCCGATCATGGCTGCTTGGTATGGACGAAGTAGAAAGTCTTATCAAAGTCTTGAAATAGGAGCTTTCGCAAAAAATAATTCTTGTATTATCATATACTATGTTTACAATGTTTACAATCATTACCGAGATTTTCCCCCTTTTTTGCCAGCTGCCCTGCGAACGAGTGTTTCACTCATGCAGGAGTTTTGTTCCAAATGGTTGTTTTATATTTTTACTTGTACATTTGTATATTTACTTACTCGCATACTTTTAAATCATTCAGATTAGTGATTAGTCAAGGAGATGTTAGTATCTCCTTGACAGCTACCATATATATTGCACAATTTGTATTCACCATGCGAACAATAAACTTTACTTCACTACTTCACACATGTTAAACATACATAGAAAACGATTTTAGACGATTTTATCTGAAAATACGCATAAACGCAATTTACAAATAGCATGAGGCTAAGAAGAAACCTTCCAAAACATGAGATTATGTAATGTTGCAGACGTGAAATGCCTTTAGACATTAGCGTTCATTTTGCAACACCAATGTGAAAAATTTGTATCGTCCAGCTAGTGTATTTCTTAGTTCAGAGAGGGCACTTGGTGAACATCCCAGTTGTAAAAAAAAGGATGGCTTAACACTTACTAAAACAGAAACCTTGAAACTGTCTTGTATTAGGGTTAAATGTGAGACATGTGTTTTAAGTATAAGCATGTACTGCCAAAAGGCCCTTTTAAATTGTGTTAAAGTACTTACAATAACTTGAAGTGTTAACATTAACTAACTTGAAAGTAAGAATTGTGGTCTTTTAAATTTTCTAAACATTAAAGGCTGATTTGCATACGCTGCCTGAGGCAAGTACAGGCAACTTTATATATGTGAACTCCCAACTCTCCATTCCATGGATAGTACACAGTCTAGTGCCAACAGCTTCATATGGTCGCCATTTTGTTTCATTTGAGATGAAGTTTGCGTTACTAAAAAGGGCTCTCCCAACAAATATAAAGGACAATAGTTTTCAACTTCGTTAGTGGTCATCGTGACATTAGCTGACCTTCATTGCCTGCCTAAGAGCATGTGACCTGTGGACGCCATTTTTGGTCTGCGAAACTACAATCTTAAGAGACCATTTTTCCAAGGGGAGGAAGGCGTGTGAGGGGACACGTGTGCGTAGAATTATTTTTGGTTGCCTGAAAAGTGGTATGGAGTGTTGGAAAGGAGATTTAGACAGAATTGTTTACATTGTAGTATCTAAATTCGTCACTGTGCAATCCAGATGCAGTGCACAGTGGAATTGAAAATATTGCAGGGCGTCTTACTGATAAGGCACCAGGTTCCATGAAGGCTAAAATTGCTTTTCAAACTGTAGTGTACAATTGGGCCCAACCCATTTTGCTGTCATTTCTGGACTTTCAGTTGCCAAGATATTATAGCCTACATTGCTCCAAAACCAACTACTAACTTTGTAGGGTTAGAGGAAGTAAGGGGTGAATGCAGGTTGGCCCATTCCTCCCCCCCCCCCCCCCATCCCCCATCTAGAATCACCATCCGACAATGTTAAAAAATGGTATTATTTTTGGTTTTTAATTTCATTGAAACCCCCAATTGAAAAACATACAGAAATCCCTCAGTGGGCAGTTTTTAACACAGAATTAAGACAGTGTGGTGAGGTTAATGTGTGTAGTCATATCAATCCGTGACAATAAGATGTAATTTCGAAAGTGATGGGGATTACAAATGGGTCAAAAGAAGGTTTTGCTATATCTTCTTTACTTAATTAGATTACAGGTGCCTAGATATATGCCTAAAACTGGCTACTAATATTATGCAGGTTAGTTGGAATAGGGGCAGTGCAAATATCTCCCTCCCCCCCCTCCCAGAAATCAACTACTAACAATGTGAGAGTTAGTGGACCCTACCTTTGTTAATATTATGCTTTTGATTTGTATCCACACTATCTTTAATGCTTTTCACACAAAGTTTGGACTTAAATTTTTTTATTGGATTTCCTTCCAACTGACTAAAAGAAGATTTTCCATTTTTCTTTTGACAAGAGCGTATTCTGGCATGAAATAACTGCGGACGCAAGGGTGAACATGATCGTATTTTTACATTTTTTTTCGTTCACTATTTAACGCCAAAATATTTAAGTATACCATGCAACGTAAACCAGATTGGACTGAATTTTGCTGAAATTTTTATGTACACTACTTCTTTTTTATTTTGACAGAAATGTATGGCTTATTATGGACAACTCTTTTTGAAGTCAGTAAGTGTGTTGCCTTGACTTCATTAAACAGTAGTTTAGATTTGAAATAGAAGTTTAGAATTTAAACAGAAGTTTATACCATTGCGACAAATTCCGGGACGTAAACAGCTGTCAATATTATTTACACTGAAAATATTTTCCCTCTTTAGTTAACACGCTTTCCATCAGATTGTCTATGAGCCAGCACAAGTGATGAAGGCAAATAATCTGGTGTTGATTTATAAACACATGCTTACAACACACGAAGCGACAAAGATTTTTGAACGAATACAGTAGTGTTTTTATTACAGTGCATGTTTTTGAAAATTGGTGCTTAACGAAACATTATCACGTGTCGCAATACGAACACTACTGTTTTAGGGGAAAAAAATTAAACGCAATGTTTTGAAAGGTTAAGAACCGCAAACCATTGCGGTTCCAAACCAAGGCTATTGTAAACAGCTTTTATGTGTTGTTAGGCTAAAAACATCGAAAACATTTTCTAAGTTTATGTAAAATGTGTTGGTCTTATAACAAGTTTTTATAGTGAACTTCTTCAAAATTCTGTTGTAGGTTAAGGCCATCCAGCTGTACAGTTCTCAAAAACCCAGCCATTTTCGTGTAAATCCACTGTGTATAACTATACAGATGCAAACCTATTTATGTTGCCTTTTGGACTTATACGTCAGACTGCCTGAGCGGGGAATCGAACCCAGGACCTTTGAAATCAAAGGCCGAGGTTCTACCGCTGAGCCGGACTTAAATCCACTGTGTAAATCCACTGTGGAAATCCACTGTGTAAAATTAGGATCGTCGTAAACGAGAGCCCGAGTTCGACGGAGTCTCCATGATAATATTATCGTATACTCCATCTGTCGTTCAGTGTTGCAACCCTATGCTGCCAAATGCGGACCGACTGGCACATTTTACATTCGGCCACATGGGATATCTCTGGGATATATTTTCTGGGATATCTCGCGTTAAATAACATGGTCATATCTCCTAGATAAAATCCAGAGAGTAGAAAACAACCTAGTTAAAGCTCTATTTAAACTAGTGAACTATATAAAATAAAATAACGAACATAAACATAAAATAGTAAACGTTAAAAATCTTAGGAATTGCGCAATAATCCTAAATAATTATTTTAAATCTGAACACAAGGTAAAGGATGTAAAAAAAAAAAACAAACACATTTAAGGTTTTGCGGTTTGATACACCTTTAGTGAAAAATTGTTGCGGAATGAGGAATATGCAATATTATAGTTCTATGACTTTTAATCAACTACCCAATAATCTTACGTCTTTAGCAGGATGTAAACAGATCAAGGAAGAAGTAAAAAACTAGTTATTAAAAATAAATAAATAAAAAATTGACTAAAAAAATGATATATGGTTATTGTAAAAATAGTGTTTCAAGGGATCAGTATGTTATTATTATGGTTTTTATTCTTATGGTTGGAAATATGGTTGGAATGCAATGTGGCGGAATTAAAAAACTGTCTATTATTATTTAAAAAAAACCGTTGTGCGAGTTTTACTCTACTAAATAGGTATACAAAATATCACTCGTACAATGATTAGTCCAGGTTTGCGGCACCTCCGCGTGCAACAGCATTTTCTGAGGGTGAAACGGTGAAGCAGATGTCTTTTTCAAGCCAAGGCCGACTGGGATAGAAATTGCGTGTTGCACCTCCTGACGCAACGCCAGTTCGTGCGCATGCCTGAAGGTTGACGTCTTTCAGTGACGCTTTGGTAAAATAAGAATCTGGAGAAGTTGAAACAACCGGCCTGGAGCCAGGAAACAAAACCCACAGCTTCTCTCCCGGAAGACCTTGTGGCATGGGTTGGAATTTGAACTGGCGATGTAGTTACAACTTGGACACGCCCTGCAATATTAGCGCCTGATAAAATTAATAAACATTCTGCTGTCGGTAGAAAGGGAA
>JAHWFP010128581.1:0-13392 GCA_023313725.1 Lithobius niger | reverse complement strand
ACAAATTTCAAATTGTTATCACAGTTGGTACCATCTTCAGTTAGGCTCTCTTCTTCAGTACCCATGGACAACAAACTACTTCTTTGGCAATACGCAATTTGCTATTAAATGATCTGCATCAGTATTTCCACAATTCTGACAGAAATGCTTGTCGTGGACTTCCGTACAACCCTGAGCTCGACAACAGCCAGTAGGTTTCTACAAAAACAGAAATATATAAGATTAATACTTCAGCATTCATCAGGGAGAGCAAACTAACAGTCGGGGAGGGGCGGGGGGAAGGGGGAGTGCAACTAAGTCTAAGGACCCTTTTTTTTACTATATATATCTAGTTTATCTTCATTCATGATTAATGGAGAGGCCCTTCAGAGTTTCGGCCTGAAAAACCTGCCGTTTTTTTAAATTTTATTTTGTATCTCTTGATTCCGGTACTTATGTCAGTGGCAGTCATAATAATCACTTACTCAATGTAAATTTCTGAATTTAAAATACGAAGAGGTAAATAAATAAATTCGTTGTTATGTAGACATAGAGCAGTTTATGGATCGGCAATTTTACTGATTTGGTTCCGTTTTCATATTTGGATTTTCGATTAATAATCGATACCACAGTCTGTCATGAATTATGTAGCAAAAACACAGTGTTATTTTATTCTATTTTATTGATTATAAAAAATATTTGTAAAAAAAAGAGACAAAGTATTTTTATTTTTGCAAGGCTCATGATGCTTGCTACTTTAATTTTAATTGTTTAAAATTTCGATAGACTACCCAAAGTGGTTTGTCCTGTTTTCAACACGTCCGTGATTGTTCCGGTGTGTGGTAATTTACACAGCTGTTTAATTTTGAAGGCTGCACTAGCGATGGCAGTGCGTGGTAGTACACCTGTTGAAGTTGGAATGAAATGTTTTAAATCCGCTAAGTGTAGAACTTATGGATAGTTTAAGGAAAATATTAATTTGGAAACAATGACAGATACGAATAACAAAGCGAATCCGTGGGATAGCGTTACATCTAAGTACAATAGTCTCTTCCCTAGTCCACTAGATGGACTATTTTTATATTTGAGAGGTTGTGTGAGGAGTGGGGTCGTAGATGAATATTTCGATAATTTGTTGCGTGGCACCAGTGCTGTCGGAGGCAGAAAATTAGTTTTTATGGACTATAAAAAGGTAGAAAAAAAAACTGTAAAACATTTTTATTTTGGTTTGTCCAAAACGGCTGCTTCCACACAAAAACACAATTTCTTTAACTGCTTTTTCATTGCTCCATGTATGTACCTTGTGACTACATTTGTCCTCAATTTCGGGAGGGATACGTTCGTCTTCAAATTAGGGTCAGTGTTGCACTCATGTACGGTGTCTAATAGAAATTCTTGCACCCAAATTCGAGACCTTAGGGACTCTTTTGCCTCAGATTCGGACTTGAACTTTGCTTTTACCTGTAACGTTAGGATCTTAACAGGCTACGCATCCAGTCAACAAAGTGTTTAAACAGGAATAGAAAATACTACTACTACTCACCTGTTTGGTCAGTGGATTTGATTAGACAAACCCAACTAACAAACCATACCCAACATACATTATCTAATTAATTTTGGCAGGAAATACTAAGCCACATAAATCATGAAGTGATATTTTAATTGGAATTGGGCTAAGGTAATAAATACCCTTTCAACTCGTATTTTGTTTTCCGTCAGTGCAGTATGAAAGTGGATTTATCATGGCAGAAGGCTTTAAAAAACTAGTTAGTAATATTTTCTGTTTACGTGAAGTTTCTGCCTCTTAACTGTTTCATGTACAGGGTGCTAATACTTGAACACCATGGCAAAGACCACAACATGTTTGGCGTTAAGGTAATGATTGCCTTACACGCGAAAAGAAAAGTTGACCACAATGGAACTGGACAGTAGCACAAGAAATCACGACCTCTAATTGTCGACCATTAATATGTTTCAAGTCTTATTTCAAGTCTTTGTTTAACCATTTAAATATTTAAATATTTAAACAAGTTGACATGTATGGTTGCAAAACATAATGTAAATGCGCTTCACATGCCTAAAAGTAAACTAACTCCAAAATATACGATTGTGTGAACGTATGTGTGGTGGAATGTTGTAATCAGATTTTTGTAGAATCCTAGTTTGTACTTTTGTGCAAGTCCAATCTAAAACGAGACCGTTCTCACACCTAAAGGATTTTTATACACTTCCCCATCATCATAGTGAAACTGAGATATACAATGTACAGTATACCTTGGTGCTACACTTCATTCGGCTGCCTTTTAGAATAATTCGCTACACTTCTACAGCATTAACCTTACATCATTTTAATTTAGCTCCTTCCCTTGCACCATTTGAGTAATACTGTCAGAAATTTAGATGAAATTTGGATATAATCCATACATTTCCACAAAATTGATATATTTTAAATTTCATGAAGATCGGTTCAGTGCTTTTCAGATTGCTGCCTTCACGATGGTGGAACAGAAATGAAGATTTTGATATGAAAAAGACGCAGCCAACTGACTGGCGTAAATAAGTACGTTTTTTTCTGTGGGAAAGGGGGGGGGGTCGTAATTTTACTCTTTCCTTTATCCCTATTAGAATACGTATGGCTAATTTATCCACGAAAAAAGATCAGTTTGCACTCACCTTAACTAAACAGTTTTGACTCAGATGGTTTGCATTTTCATCTTGACAGATTTCGCAGAAGTGTTTTGCATGATTTAGTGAGCATCCAGCTGCCTTGCACTGTTTCATACGCACTGCAGCAGGGAGCCTAGTTATCAAATAACAAACAAAATATTTAGCGTTTATTGCGCTACCAATTAATTCTAAAGGTGTAATTAAAAAAGTATACCTGGCGGGTTCCAAAGTGGTATGAACTACGTTCCTGCCTCGAAAAGAATAATTCATCTTTGGTTGGCCAAACGATTTCTGATAGGGAAAAATTAGAATTGTTACATTTTATACATCAGCAATAACATGACAAAGAGTTGAGTTTTACAAATATTAATACCATAGCACTGACCAATACCAATTTACTGCTAAAATGTACACTTAACCTTCTTGATCTTACTCGTAAGTACTTGACTATTTTTGTTACCGTATTTGAAATATACCTAGACTCGCTTCTTCAATAAAAGTTCTTTGAAGAAAACTAGGGTTCTTACAGCACAGCAACTTTTTAAAAAAAAAGCATTTGCAATATATTCCAGTATATCATGAAATGTAGTTTTATCGATCTTCAAGTAGAATTCAAAACTTTAAACATAAAGGTACGGACATTCTCCCCATTTGTGCAGTGATCAGCACATTGTCCAATTAGTCCTATCACAGCTAGAAAGTGGTGTATGCAAAGATGAGCAGAGAAAAAGGGCTGACAGGGTGCGATGTTATTTCTGGAACCGGGAGTGCTCCACCTATTCAGAGCGCGTCCGATAACGAAAATGATGACGGTGCTAATCTAATTAAATAAATAAGTAAAATAAAACTTGTAAAAGTAAATCTTTACAAAGCAATTACGACACATTTATTTTAATTGCAGGAGAAAACCATTCGTTTAGCAGATTTTAAGTATTTTCCAGTAAAAAAAATAATAAATTTCAAGCATATTCCAGTATTTTCGAGCGGTGTAGAAATATTTCCCAAGTATTTTCCACTATCTGTCGAACCCTGCTACATATATGTTGCGAATCTTTATGCCAGTGGAGGATGTGGCCATAACGATTAAGGCGCTATGCAAGTGATCTGGGGGCGAACTGGGTAGCCGGTTCGAATCCGGGTCATGCCACTCCGACGAAACGTAAGTGCATAAAGGTGATTTACTGAACTACGTTATTTCTAGTGTATGATTTTCGCTGTTGGCTTATTTTCAATTTTCCTAAATATTATTTCCAGCGATTTATGTCTATTTATTTTCCTTAACATATATATTGCGAATCTAACAAAACGTTGCTGATAGAGGCATACTTGATCGTATATGTATAGACACCCACAAATTTATTGCTGTAGGAAAAATTTGTGCATCCACTACATATACTGAGAAAATTAACAAAGCACGCTTACACGTAGTTGTGCAGTACTCTGAAATAAGCCTAAGTTAAAGTGTGCGCAGCATATCTTGAGTCCTGCAGGTATTTTATGATCGTCTATGTCTTTCTGGAAGGGGTTGCTTTAATCGGTGGCCGCCATTGTTTTAGTAACTATTTTGGATATCAACAAGGCACTCTGCTGTCAAAAACGTACAATCGATGATTTGTGTCCATTGTGGGGCGGAGTCAAGATAGGCTGCGGACACTATAGTGTTGTTGGCATGTTTGAATGAATCCATGTCAAAATACCACCATGAGAATGCCACCATATGAGTGCTACCACCCCTTCCTTCAAAATGCCACCTTTTTTTAAGGAGCGGATATATGTCTTAAACATCATGCATTAAAAGTTGCAATTTTCTACTTTAAAAACAAATTACTCTAACGTACATTAAAAGTGACAGTTTTCTACTTAAAAAGCAACTTTCTAAAAAACCGAGTTGCATGCCTATAGTCTATGCACAACGTTGGAAGCTTGGAATATCTTATCGATCATGTAACGATCAAAGTCGTTGCAAACAATCCTGAAGGAGAAATGACTTTTTTCTCCTTTTGTTCCTCCTAGGTTCGCCACACGCATCTTGAAGAATGAGTATTTGTGCTCGACCTTGGTCCTTCCATAATCCGTCAATGAATATCCTTAAAGAAGGATGGTGGTTACCGAATCCGTTACGAAACACATTGTTCCATTGTAAGTTGTTCGAGCGGTACCACTTGCAAAAATAATTTAATAGAATAAATAATAAGCAAAAAAAGTGTGTGGGGGGGGGGGGGCACAGTAAGTTGCCTTTAAGTAGAAAATCGCAACTTTTAATGCATTTTTTAAGACAAATATTCGTTCTAAAAAGAAGACTTCTCAACTTGGCGTTTTGTCGTAGTGGCGTATAGAGCAGTGACACGACGTAGTATTATTGTATAACTCTATGCTGGAGCCTTAATGGGTTAGCTGCAAGGGGCACTTCAGATGCTGTGAAGAGTGATTTCTTAGACCTAAAACGCGCGATTTTAGTTGTTGGAGAAAACAACGTTATTTTAAGCCTAAGAAATCCGCTCTTCCATTGTTTTTCCCTCCATTTTTATGTAGTGCACCTTGTAGTTATGCCCTCCAAAACCCATACTGGTGCCAATATGGCGGCAAATGTCACTGCTCTATAGAAGAGTGGCATTTTAATAGGTTACAGTAACGAACTCACGTCTTTTCTAAGGTAGTGATAAATTAGCATTCAGCAGTATAACAAACTTTATTGACAAACTGGTCTTACCCCATTTGGAGAAAATTGCCGTTGAACCATGAAAGGTGCCTGTGGTTGAGACGACCTTCTTGATGGCTGCCGTTGAAACGGAATCTTTGGTGCTATCATCCAGGGTGTCTGTTGTTGTGGCACTCTCATTATTCCTGAACAATCACTAGTCAGGTTGTATGCGTCAGACTCTTCACACGCATTACAGTAGTCTCGCCGAATATTATGATGTGGACTTTTTTCGACTCTATAGGTGGACAATTCAGTTACCTAAAGAAAAGAAAAAAAGTTGGGTTCATCAGGTAACAAAAGAAACGAAAACTCCATTGGTCTTAAAACTTTTTCGCATCATCAGACGACTTTTTACAGGCCCACAACCCGCCCCACGGCCGCTTTTTAAGAAGCGGTCGTGGGAATTATTCTGTAATTCAGTTGACTAGCCGCTGACCATTAGGCTGTGATTGGATTGCTTACATTGTTGCTTTTTGTTGGCCTGATAAAAGTCATCTGTTGATGAGAAAAAGTTGTGGGATCCAGTTTGTAGGCTAACTTCGGGCCCATGTAAAGAATACACAAGTGACGTAAAACAAGGTAGTTCTACCGAAAGTTTAATTGTTGTATGGTGTCACCTTGAATCGTATGGAAAAGCTTATTCGTCCTCTCTATTCAACGATGAAATAATGGTAGGCCTAATGATGTTGAATTCAGTCATCAAACATAACTAAGGTCATGCAAAACCTGTTTTGGCAGTGAACCTTCTGGTTTCGGGGCTTGCAGCTCATTCACTCCTAGAACCAGAATCGGTGCTATTTAGCGAAATGACCGGGGAAGGGCACCATGTGTTTTACAGGAAACGTTGATGAAGTGATGGTGCCTCCAACAGTCTAGGAGTTTTGGGAGGTGCTGTAAGCTCTGCAAGCAGACGCAAATTCCGAGGTTGAACTCAAGAAGCGTTGCTTATTTTCATATTCTGTCGTCATTTCTAGCTTCGGAGTGCATTCTTCAACACACATTTTATATTTCAAGTAATTCTATTTACGAAATTTTGGAATGGGTTTGGGGGAGGGGGAGGGAATTTAGAAGATGTGTTTAAATTGTTAGTAAAGGGAGGGAGAAAAGAGAAGGGAATTTGTGCCTGAAAGGAAAGGGTCATCAGCGGACAGGGAATCCAAAACCATTCATTTTTCATCGAGGGGAGGACGACCAAAGGGGCACCGAAAGCATGACAGCCTAATGGCACCTGTTACTATGGCCAGTCCGAGCCTGCTCTAGAACAGTGTCCCCTTGACGAAATTATATTTGAACAGTACATTTTAACGTATAATCTGTCTGGAAAAAGTCAGAATATTCCTTAAAATATACTTTAGAAAAGATGCTGAATTAGTAGCTGATTAACCAGGGATTACTTTAGAGGGAAGGGCTGATAGGGGGCCAGAGAGAGAGAGGTTTTATTTTGCAGTTTATGCTTCGCAGGTTTAAAGTTTAATTAACATTAAACATAATTATTTCTAACAAGTTTTATAATATACTTTTACGTGAATTTACACTATTTTTTATCCGGAAATTGTATGGACTGTGACTGACTAGCCGAGATTTACGGGACTTAAAAAGTAGAAAATTGTATAACCTAGTTAGATTCCCAAAGATCAGTGATCAGTTGGCAGCGAATCCGTCACACGGCTTTACTTTAGCGCGTTTTAATGTTCATTGAGTGTGTAGTTATTACAACAATGTTTGAATTTGAAGTGAACTAATTTATGATTGTGAATTCCATTGTTGGATCATTTTTGCAGCTGTGGATTAATTTTGTTGCAGCACTGTGCTTATGACACAGTGCTGCTACAAAGAATCGATTTCTTACCACTAGTAAAAATCACTGCAAGCCGTCGAATTCTTACTATTCTTATTTACATATTTCACCACCGTCATTGTTTATACATATCCCAAACCATTTCTGAAAGTATGAAATACAGAGGAGTGTTAAACTATTTCTTATTTTAATGAAACAACTATTCACTTTTAAAATATTAATGTGTTTAATAAAACAACTCAGTGGCGTAGCCGGGGTGTGAGTGCGGGCAAATGGGCCCAGTGTCCCTCCCACCGCCTTTCCTCCCTTCAAGATAAAAATAAACAAATAAAAGCATTTATTGCAGTCTTAAAAAATTCTGAAAATTTGTTCTTTTTCAACTTTTTAAAGGCACTAAAATGGGAAAAACGGAGTAGTTTTACAGGGGACTTATACCACAATCCCCCTCCCCCAAACCTTTCTGGGCCCCTTAGCTGAATTTTTCGTCCTCATTTTTTATTTCAACTTCATTTGAACTTTCCCCCAGCACAATTCCTGGATGAGCTACTGATTACACTCATCTTCATTCACAATGGTAGGCGTTACATTTTTCTTCTCTACCTTCCAAACAGCTGTACAAACGAAGATGGAGAAAGAACATTTCTGCCAACAATGTCTCGTCATACTAGCACAACAATTCTAGTTTTCCAACAATGGCTCCTTATTACTATCACGACAATGGTTGGTTTAGTAACAATGGAAATCGTCGTCGTTGTACAAATATATAGGTATTAGATGATGGCGTGCAGCCACAATGCGGTAACGTTACTTTATCTCGCTGCTTTGTGGCCGAACGCCATCTAACTGATACTAGTCTGAGTGTGTAGCAGTTTATACTATAAATCTGTAACGTAGCTTCGTTGGGTGTTTTGCTTCATTTAATTTCATAGCTTTGAAAGCTTTTGGTAACGTAGTCACTGCGCCAAATTGGAGGCATTTACCTAACTTTTTTTGTAACAAAATGAATTTTACCGTATGCGGACTCCATTTACAGTTGATGCTTCGATGATTCGCATCCGTGTCACCGCAAGATATGCAGAAATGCCGAATGTGGCGTACATTACATTCAACTACTCGACATTTAAGAAACGTGGTCTGAAAAGAAGAGAAAATGAGATTTTATTGCATGCTGAGTGGTAACATGGTGACATTTTTTAAGGACTCGTGATAAAATTCAAGGTCTTTTTTGCAGTCGTGGTAAATCTGAAGGGTATACAAAAAAAATAATAGTTCCTAAGGTAATGATAATTAATACCTCCCTTTAAATATTATGATTTGTCGTTATATACAAACTACTAATTAAATAATAAAAGGAGGTATAAAGGGGATTGGGGGGGGGGGGGGGGGGGAAGCGGGCCCAATCTGTTTTTGAAAAAAAAGAACCCCCCCATTGGGGCGGGCCCCCCACCTCGAAGTGGGGGCCGGGGAAAAAACAACCCCCCCCCCCCCCCCTCCCGTCCCCTGACTGAAATCGTAAAAGGTTACACTTTGCTATAATATATGTCGACCACAACGATGCTTAACGGGTTGGTTCATTCCTTAATCCGGGCTGCTTACGTCTGAAGGCTTTCCTGCCTAACGGACCAACAGGCTTGCACTGCAGTGCTCTGCTCCGTGCTCGTTGCCGTTGGATTGAAGTTGTTGTTTGTTGTGAGTATAAAAAAAATACACAATACGCACAAATCGACTACATTACTCGTAGTCATCAAAACTCAAAATTGCTTAAAAGTAAAATTTTTATGCCGTGCGGGCCTCTTGAGAGCTCGGGCCTGGGTACAGAGGGTCCACCTGACCCCACCCCCGTTGTGGGGCCCTGCGTGTAGGGTTTTGACGTACCCATCCATGTCATTTTCTGCTACCAAGTGTAAACAAAGTTTTTAACTTGTGATAATTGGCAAAGACAAAATTCAACTTGCGAGAATTGTGTTCAGAAGAAGTAAATTGTGGTCTGTGATTGTGAATGTCAACGTATTTTAAATTCGGATCAATGAATTCATTACCAGTTTGGTCCTGCCACCATCTATATTTATTTTGTGTTGTTTTAGAGTAGCCATAGGCACAAAAATTAAAAGCGCATTTTTGGAGGTATGTTGATCTGTACCTTAACCAGAATCCACAATACAGAATCGTACTCCATGTTTCCAAATCGATTCACTAGAGTTATTCTATGCGTATTAATAAAAATTATCGAGCACAGTGACTTATTGCTTCGTGGCCCCACCGAAGTAGGGGCATAACTCGCCGGGGGGGGGGGGGGGGGGGGGGGCCGGCGGGGGGGACCATGGGGGGGCCCCAAATTTTTCGGGGCCCACCAAGAGGGGGGGGGGGTCAAAAACACCCTGATTAAATTGCGGAAAAAAAAGTAATTTTTGGGCCTCAAAAATGGGAATTTCAGCAGTCAACATTTTTAAAAACGCCCCACACCTCCATGATGTGAGTATTTACAAGGATTTGAAGTTATTGGCACTAATACAATATTAGTTTTTACAAAGAACAATGTAGAACAGCCTTGGCACTTGATTTCTTGGTTTCTGCCTTTCAGGTGCTGATTATGTTACGGATGTGGGCACACTGAGCATACACGCAAACAGTTTGTTCAGTCATAGTTATTGTATGAATCCCGACAACAGATGGGTGTAAGGAACATTTTACAGAACATTTTTAACCCAACATGTCTTTTTGTTAAAAATGAGACACGTTTCCTTACAACTAAATGGTAACTGTTGGTGTGGAGCGCTATTTACTTAATTTGGAATTTGGCTACAGCTCTAATATTGGCTACAAGAGGTCAAATGCAAACAGGTACATGAAAAGCGTATTTTTTTGGAGGGGTCACATTATTTTTGGACATTAAGTGCGGTCTACGATTTTTTTCAGGGTCTCGAAAAGGGAGGGGGGGGTCATCGAAAATTTGGTGACCAAATTTTCATTTCCTCCATACCCCCCCCCCCCCCCCGGTCATAAATAATGACCGGTCCCTAAGCACGTGGGCCTATTTACAAAAATAACTCACCGGGCACTCAGTTGAGCGATGGTTCGAATCATTGTCATCACATGTTCTACAGTAGTGGAAGGAATGAACTTCGTTGCACCCTGCAACCTTGCAGCAGCTTCTGTTAGTTTGTCGAGGTGTAACTTGTTGAGTAATATGGCCATGTGGAATATTTTGGCCTTGTGGGAGACCTTGAGGAAGGGGGTTAACTTTCTGCAAAACAAAATACGAAATTCCAAATTCCATGAATACGCAGAATTAGCAGTTGTGTACGTCTCATTTCCTAACCTCATTTCCTTTCTTGACCTTGTCACTGAATGGACCGAAGGTGGATCACAGGTAAATGCCGCTTTCTTTGACCTCGCTAAGGCCTTCGATACCATACCCCATGACATCCTTATCACCAAGCTAACCACCGTAGGCATCTCTGGCCACCTCCTAAAGTGGCTTATTGCTTTTCTCACAAACAGAACTCAACGCACTGTCATCAACGGTCACCCTTCTAAAATCGGCAGTGTTACCAGTGGAGCCCCACAGGGAAGTGTCCTCGCCGGCCTCCTCTTCATTATCTTTATTAATGACCTACCTGACTGCCTTACATGTAATAGCTGCATCTTCTTGGACAACACCAAGCTTGTTGCCCCAGTCATCTCCCCTGATGACCCCACTGCTTTTCAATCCAACATCCACAAACTCACTCAATGGGTCCAGGCAATGAATTAACATGGACCTCAACGAAACAAAGTGTGCTGTCCTTAGCTTCGGCCATCCCACCACCTTACACCAGTATACCCTACAAGATGATGGACCCCAATTAAACACGCAGACTTCCAGAAAGACCTTGGTGTGCTCATCGATCAAAAACTCACCTTTTCTCAACACATTGACCTCATTACCAGACGAGGCTATCGGATGCTTGCTATCATCAGGAACTCCTTCTCTGTTCTTGACGAACGTACATTCTTTTTCCTCTACCGCTCCCTTGTTCGCAGCATCCTTGAGTACGCTAATTCTGCTTGGTGGTCAGATTTGAATCCGACCGGGACAAACTCGAGAGACTCCAGACAAGAGCCACAAAACAAGTCCATTCCATCCGTCACCTCTCCTACACTGATCGCCTGAAAGCTCTCTGATTCCCCACCCTCGAATACCGCAGAATCCAAGGCGATCTCATCTTTACCTACAACCACCTGCACTCTCCCTCAAACACACACAAATAAACCCCTTTTTGTCCTCAATAACAACCCACAAACTAGAAACAACGGGCTCAAGATCTTTCAACGCCGCTGCACTTCCAAAAACCGAGAACTCTCTCTTCCTTTCCGGATTTGCAGCACCTGGAACCGTCTGCCTACGGACATTGTCACCGCATCAAATACCAATATCTTCAAAACCAAATAGATACCTTCTTACCGACCATCACCCCTCAGTTTGTGTACAAGAACTGGTGAACCCTACCCATTTCCTCCCAGCATCAAAAGCAACAAGCTTCCTGCTGGTGTTTTTCAATGTCAATGTCAATGTATACTAGTGCAAACGTGTCTAAAAGCAGAGGTAAATAAAATATACTCCACTTGAAGAGATGTGGTACGTGGATCAACAACAACCTACTAATCTACTAAAAAAATATTACAAGGTGCGTAAAAATAACTAAAACCCTCAGAGGTAAAAAGTAATTGAAAAAAAGCTAAAAGTTAGTTAGAGCGAAGTTACAAAGCACATCAGAAGGATGTAAGATGAAACTTAAAAATACCGAAAAATTACAACGCGACTCAAAGAAAACACAACACTTCTTGAAAAATTAAGCTTCAAAACGACTCTAAAAAATCATAATCAGTTCATAACTCATCGAAAGTACTATAATACTATATATAGTATATATAGTACTATACAATACTACTCGAAAAGTCCAGCACGCTTCAAAATGATTAAAAAACCAGTTAACACTAACACAACTAAAGAGAAAGCTTCAAATTAGCTGAAAATGAAGCTAGAAAGCCTAAAAATTACTACAATAGGCTGCAAAAACCGTTGGTTCTGTCTAGATCGTTACACGAACTTAGAAAAATTGGAATACGTATCGTAAAAGGAAATGAACAGTTTACCTTATAATCTAGTTTTCTACCAGCAGCTACAATACTGTTCTTTCTATCTGCAACTCACCGGACATTGGTTTGACCAATGGTTGGAGTCGGTATCACCACACTTTTTACAGAAGTGGGAAGAATGGGCTTCACGGCATCCTACAACTTTACAGTTAATCTTAGTTCCTTGTTGAGGAATGGGCCTTTGCTGACGAGTGCGCCTGTGTGGAGGGGTGTGGCTTGGTGGTGTTGCAAGTGGGATAGCTCCCTGTAAAACAAAAATTATTGGCACAATTTGTTCATGATACAACGGAACTACATTATAGCAAATTACTACAACGAAAAATCCTGAAGATATTTATTAAATTTTAGTAGCTTGTTCCTTGCAAACCTAACAAAGTGATGTGGTGGAGTAATAGCTAGGTGACTCAGGATTGCCTTGCTGTACATATTTTAACTTTAATTGTTCTAAATGGTCGGACTGTCGTCCTTCTACGTAAAACTACACTATAAATGTAAAAGGGTACGATTTTATGTTGTCTCTGATTTTTTAAAGTAAAACCTAGCTCTCGAAATTCCCTTGCAGCCTATTCAAATATATTTTTCTAAACCGCTGGATTCTCTCGACCTTCTCCGAAGAATATTAAAGCATGAAAGAGTTCGTATTTAATACAATTCTCCAAAGAAGGATGAGAGTCAGAGAATTAAGGCCCGTATTCTGAACGCTGACTAAAACTCGTACTTGACTTGAAATGACGTTACACCTATTTAGTGCCATTCACCACCAGAACTTCGTTTGGATACGTTTGGAAGAAATCGGGTGGTGAATGGCACTTAATATATAGGTGTGACGTCATTTGACTTGAAATGACGTCACACCTAATAAGTGCCATTCACCACCCGATTTCTTCCAAATGTATCCAAACGAAGTTCTGGTGGTGAATGGCAATAAATAGGTATGACGTCATTTCAAGTAAAGTACGAGTTTTAGTCAGAGTTCAGAATACGGGCCTTAGAACAAGTACAGTTGCAAGTTCAGCCAGGAAATCCCGAGTCAGCCAGGAATTACTTCACAACATTAACTCCAACTGTTAAATCATTGCTAACCAAACTGCTGTGTAGCTTAAATTCT
>JAHWFP010128578.1:0-12628 GCA_023313725.1 Lithobius niger | reverse complement strand
GGTAAAAATGAACAAAGTCAACACGACCCGGCATTTCGAGTTGACGCAAGCTTTTTATCAAGGGAAAACCACAATACACGTAAAATTGTGTAAAGGTGCAGACAGACAGCCAAACGCAGGCAGAACTGCCTAAATCAAAACAGCAATTCTAAAAAATTTTAAAAAGAAAATTAAAAAGATGGTAAAAGTGAACAAAGTCAACACGACCCGGCATTTCGAGTTGACGCCAGCTTTTTATCAAGGGAAAACCACAATACACGTAAAATTGTATAAAGGTGCAGACAGACAGCCAAACGCAGGCAAAACTGCCTAAATCAAAACAGCAATTCTAAAAAATTTTAAAAAGAAAATTAAAAAGATGGTAAAAGCAAGAAACGGAGAGTGACCTTCTTCTTGTGCTTTTATGAAGTCATTTCCATTTCATTGGAGTCAGCTCGAAACGTCGTCTTGTGTTGACTTTGTGCACTTTTGGTCTTTCTTTGTCAACATATTAAAATAGCCATCTCGTTGTTTTAAAAGCTTAGAAAAAGGTGAGAATTGAGATATACAATTCAGGATACATGTTTCTCTTTAATATGTGTTCTCTTCGTGAATATGCTGCATGTATTCCTGCCTTTAGGACTAATTTCGACACCTTACTGTTTTATTGTGATTTCTTTTGAGGTATTGTCTTGATTCCCTCAAAGAGGGTCCTGATTAACAATATCAATGTTGTCGTCTGTTAAGGGCTCTCTCAAAACTCTAAACTAAAATTTGCATCAATTTCCATAAACAAGTGTTTTTTTTTTAAATTTTTTTATTGTTTATTCTTTCTATAGGGCATTAAAGAAGAAAATAAAGGCGACTGGTACAAGAAGATGTACAAGTCGCTTCACAGGATTGAAGATACGTCTGGAGGTAGGTGCACCACTTCAATTACATTTTCAAACCTTTAGTTGCTTTCATCATTACCTTTATTGTAAAACATGAGAATATATACATAACAAACGACATGCAATGTGTGAATACAGTTTAATTAACCCACAAAAAGCATGGCTTAGGTTTTAATCTCGTCAGTAACAGGGACAAACTCATACACAAACATGCAAAAACTCGTAGTTCATGGACGAAAAGCGATCCCATAAGGGTTAGGAGCCAAAGGAAGGGAGAAAACAAGTGAGAGCCTTGGTCGCCAAGAAGCAGGCAAAGTCGAATCACGTTTAAAAACCGATCCAGTTTGTGATCATTCTGGTACCGATTGGGTAATGCATCCTAGTTAACGGAGTAACGATGTGCCAATACAAATCATCACCACGTTATTTAACTTACAGCAAGATAGTATTCCCGTTTTTTCCTCCCATTCTAGTTCATGACATGGACCCATTCCCTTTCCATACCTTGGGTCACAATAAATTTTGCTTTGAACCTTTTTCTCATAAAAATTGGTACCAATGGTATATTTGAGTGGTAGAAAAGGTAATACAATTTGATAAACCACGAAATCCTCATGTCATCCTTCCTTCATCCCTAATGGTCATTGGAAGAGAATTTTGGAACAATTTCCCAGGTCCCACGGATTGTTTTGTCAGACAAGCCTCATTACATAATTTCTCCCCAATTCCCCTTCTGTTGCACCCAACAGACAAAATACAGTCAGTAACGTTCTCTATACTCTTAGTCAAGAAAGAATGTTTTTCTTGGATTGCTCATTTCAAGTGGATCCATCGTACGTTACAAAGTGAAGCATCTTTAACTTGTAACGAACGATGGATCATACAGAAGCGAGTAACCAATAATACATTAATTTCTATTACAACAGTGAAATGCCCATATAAGGATAACATTCTTTCTTGAACAAGAGTATAGTTTCTTTTATTTGTTAGACATTTTCTCAGGCTGCAACACAGTGTCGTAGCTACAGGGTGAAAAGGGTGGCAGAATGACACCGGCTCTCAGTCTCATGGGGCCTCTCGAAAGAAAAAATATTTAGATTTAAAAAAGGCTCTTTTGTAGTCCTTTTTTGTTTTTTGTTGAATTTCGAGCATCCCCATCCGCACATCCCCCTTTCATTAAAAAACATGGTAGACCATAAAAAACGCACAAGCTGAAAAATTTATATAAATCCAAACTTTTTTCTCATGTTTTTTTTTTTAGAAAAGTGAAAATAGGGACCACTTGACTGGAGTACGAAAGAGTGCCCCCTATGTTCGCTATAAATAAAAATTAGAAAAACTTATAAAAAATATTGATTTAAACATTTATCAGCTAGTACGTTGTTTGTAGGCCATCCTGTATATTAAGGAGCCCCCCCCCCCCCCGGGGCGCATACGCCCCCGGCCACACGTAACGTAGCTACGCTACTGCTGCAACAGTGTCACACTGGTATTAAAAGTACTTTTGTAGTGCTTTTGATATTTCCATCGTGGTTTGTGATATACGCTGTGTCAAGCGATATATATGTATGCTGTGGTAGGTAGATCTTGATATTTTATCCCTCAATACACAACTTGATATTAAAAATTGTTTCAAAATTTTTATCTAAAATATTTACCTAAAATGTGAACGAGCATTTTTTTTTATCAAATTTATTGAAATAAATTTTCCTATACTATGGAAAGGAGAAAGCAAATTACCACGCATTTGCAGCTGCAGAAAAAAATATTGGTTAACTTTGGGTAATTTTCCTCGTTACCCTGCATTTTTGTCAGCAAAACTGAAATAGTACGGTAGTAACATGTTGGAAGTCTTTTTTCCCAACTTTTTAAGTACATACTGCTTGGTGTCACAGAATTCCACTCTTAATGTAGCTTTCAAATGCTGAGGTAACTTGTTTACTATATGAAGAGATAAACAGGTTTGTAATATATACGCCATAGTCGACATTCTTTCCTAATCCCGTAGATGTGCATAACAATATTTCATATAAAATGGCATTTTTGTGAACAAGGCCTACTTCTTTTAAAATATGTAATTTTCTGGCAAGTTTTATGCTGTTGTAAGAGAATGTCAAGAAAATAATCAGAATCTTGATACATATAAATATATCTGATATTTTTTTACGGTAATGAAAATATCGCGATAAATTTTAACCCTGATTTTCAAGTTCCATTTATCTGGAAGCCATTTATTTACGGACGTGGCATAAACCCGCCCTTTGTCTGTTATAAACTTTAGGAAGGTATGTATCTTTTGCTGTATCTAAACAAACATAGGCCTACTGCAACATCAGTTTGCTCTTCAGCAGCAATTCAGGTTTAAAGTTTCGAGCTTGACTGATAATCCTGTTCATTGCTAACCAGGTTGTCAGGCTGGTGCTAATAATTTGCAGTACTTGTGGTGTTATTGACATAATTTGTGACGCCCAATAATAAAAACGAATGACACTTAACAAGAGTGGTCCAGGGTTCAAATCCCGAACAGGTCTCCAAAAATAGATGTGAGCCCAATAATGCTGAGGAATAACACATAACGACAATCAACACTTACAGTAGTCCTGTAATCCATAGGCCGATGGCTAGGGGAAAGAGGGTAGGCGTTCGTGCCTACTGCGTCGTAGAAACCATGGCAATGCTTTGCCGTGGTTCCGACATTTTGCGTGTGCCACCTTGAGTACTAGCTGGTTACTGCCCGTTGACCCCAAGCCCCAAGCCCCCTTTGTATACGCGGCGCACTTATACAGGTTGGTGTGTCATTGGTCTGCATCCTACCCAAGGAGCCAGCCACCTGGCATGCAAGCCTGCAGTTGGTGCCTGCGTTAGACACAAGGTGTACCATGTGCACCACAGACATGGTGCACCAAACCAGTAAGTGAGAGTAACAATCTGACAGTATTTTGTGCAGCCTTACATGCCCCACGCACACACGGATAAAAAGGTGTAACTTCTGTTGCAGGTATATTAACATTTTTTTTATTGTTATTTCAAATTTCTTTTTTTTTTCAATTTGTTCAAAGTTTTGCGTGTAGGCAAAAATATTTCAGAACAGTTTTAAAGTTTACAGGGACATAAATCCTTCCGGTATGTCATGATCCGTTGAGAATAACGTTCGTAACATCTACACAGGTTAGAGTTAAAGGCACATAACTCCCTCCGGTATATTTTAACAGTTTCACTCGATACATTACCGGAAATAGTTTTATATAAACCGATTAACCTTTCATTTGCTGGTCTAAGGGTACGATGCAGATGTCAGTAGTGGCGCGTGAATGTTATTAGGCTCGTTTTAAACGGCTCGGTCCGAGCGGTACATAACTCCCGCCACATCGCCGGCAAGCCGCGGCCCTGGAGGAAGGATAATTAATCCTTCGCTCAAGTTTGCGACTTGGTCGTACGATGTGTCACGTTGCAGCGGCCCCGAAATGAGTATGACTAGTGTCGTAGCAATGCGCGCTGCGGTCGTTTGAACTATATTTTAGCGTAGGTGACGCAGAGTAAAGCGGCCAGAACGGAGGGATTTATGTGCCTTTAATGTCGCAAAATCATCTCGCATGAAAGAAAAGAAAAAAACAAGAAAATGAATGTGTTGGCAACATTTACATACGTTTGAACTAATGTCGCAAAACTGAGTCATGCAGGAAAGCCAAAAGAGATGCATGTACCTTTAATTGAAACCGTGCTTGTTGCTAGCAAGACTTTACTCGTCCGCGTCTGTCATTACGTTTTCCCCTTTGGGAATTTAAATATTGTAACGAAATGTTAGAGGCACGTGCATACAAATTAATTGGGTGTAATATCATGTCAAACCCGTAGGGCGAACAATACCAAGTCAAGAGCCTCATTTGCTCCTTCAATTTGTAACAGAATATACTGAAATTAAAATTTAACTTGTGCTAAACACACGATATATCATTAGTTCGATTTGCCGACTGAGCTCGCAAAGTGAAAAATCTGCTTTTAAAAAAATTCCTTTTAAGGTGGGTGCATTTTGTAATAAAAAAAATTTGCTGAATTGGGTACTGCAATCCGTTGTGTGCTGGTACGGAACCTGAATATAGACGTCCACTTGAACATTCCTTGTTCCTAGCAGAATTCTTTGTAAGCTACTGGTTATGCCATTAGAAAGTTAACTGGAGGTCTCATATTACCTCTTCCAACACTACGCCGGGTGTGGGAAAATCAAAATTGGGCGACCCCGGTTACTACAGGTTACGACAGTTATATTGTCATAGGGCGTACGTTTCTCGCTTCTCCCTTGTGGGTCATCGGGAACTACGTAGACTAGCGTACGAAATGGTGGGGGGGGGGGAGTGCCTCTGGTTTGATACGCTGAAGGAAACGAGTATGGTTAAAAGGGTGGCTGCTCAAGACGTTATGGACGCTCCAGTTAATTTTTTTGCTTCAATCCAAAATATTGCTAACATTTACTCAAACCTCAGCCTTTTCAAAACAATCTCTGCTAGGGAAATTATGCCACAAACACAAGCGTAAAATTCTTTGTACATTTATTAAACATGAACTCTTCATACGTAGAGTTCAAATAAAAAATTGTAATACTTTGTTAAAATTCAGTGACCAGTGAAAATTATAACTTCGGTTTTGATTTTAAAGCGTAGCAACAACCGTTAGAAATAAGACGTTGTACAACAAGTAGCCAATTTCATGATTCAAACCAGCCGACGATTGCACAAAATAAGCTTCGCTCCAATTATCGACAGCTATGTATGAAATTCAAAACGAGAACGGCCGGCAACGTTATACTCTTCGTTACGACGAAAAATGGCTCATGCAAAAAAACTGAAGAAAGAAATAGCTATTAACGGATAGTTCATTAAGCATCAGCCATTCAGTTCACTTCTGACGGAATTACTTGATTAATTCTACTCAAAGTTAATCAATTCTATCAAGTTAATCTGTGGTAATACTCAGCCTTTTTATTATTCACAGTCTTTGATTCAAGCAGGATGATGTCGAAAATTTAAATTTCGATGACACGAAAAATGTTGTGGCCAAATAACTTCTGTTGTCCATCATTGTGCTAGCTTACTAATTAAAAACTAATTTAAACAAAATTGAAATGTTGGCTTACCTTCACCTCATCAAAAGGATTGTCATCTATTTTATTCGAAAAAATTGATTTAATTATTTATCTCAGCTATCCAAAAGGACATCTGAAGTGCAACAGTTGTCAGAAACGATTTTTTTTTTACGTATTAGCCGTCTTGTTAATTTACCATAATACGAATAGTTCGTTAGATAACTAAATAGTTTCTCACATCACGCTATGCTAACAATCTTTTATTTCTAAACTAGTTTCTTGAATGCAATACTTGCGATATTGTCGTTCAGATAATATACAGTTTTAGTAAGTCATGCTGACAATACCAATGCGCGCGGGCAGAAACAAACACTGCGAATGCCGAAATATAGTAAAATTGCCAACCTTAGGCTGTTATCTAACATGTTACCATGGGAGATGTAGAGCGTGTCCCTTCTCTAGTAAAGTTAACGGTGTTGTGTTTTAAATGTTGTGTTTATTTTTATTTGACCTACAGGCTATTCATAGCATGATTTACTGGCGGACACATCGGGCAACAACTTTAAAAAAAATTAGTGATAATTAGATACCAGGCTGCCCTTCATAGCTTGCTTTCTACAGAAATCGGTTTTTCTTTTTTCATGTACAAAAAAATCAAACTCGTATATCAAACGTTAGTAGGTTGTGCAATTTTTTTATATTGTTAACTTGTTCTAGTGAAAACTCTAAAATAAACACACACGGAAAAAAACAAACGGAATGAAATACATTACGCTCCGGGTCAATCCTTCTAAAACAAGTCTAAAGTTCAAAATTAAGCCGGTTCGTCTGTTAGGACAATTAGTTTTGGCTTCAGATGATGGAAGAATCCAACAAATTTATTTGAAATAATTAAAAAAGCTCTTCCCCACAAGAGAATTTAGAATGACATTTGAAACGATCTCTGGTGATCGCATTGATTCAGCTTCTGAGCAGTTCACCGTCAGTTACGCATCGTTTGCTGAGACCATAATTCCAAATCAAGAACCTAGCCAAAATGAGGATTCTTTGAACGCAAGACGTGACTGACTGTGAAGTACATGCATATTTCATAAATGCATGTTGGAAAAAAATTCGGATATGCTGAACAATTGTAAATATATGTAAATAAAAACACATCCAGCTGTACACACCAATTCGTGGTACTCGTAAATCTTTACCATCGTACTGTTTACGCTGAATACGTCATTATAGTTAAGTGTATGGATGGTTTGGCTTGACCACTGTTGCCACCAATTTTCCCAAAAAGGTCATTATCCATATCTAAGACACCTGCTTTGGCACCGTTTATCCTAAATCGATTTGTCGGTCTCGGATTCACAAAGCAGATTATTATCAGACACTGCATAATACGTAGAATATCCACAATACAGGCACTGTATAATACCAAAGAAGGTATGGGGGAGTAGGGTACCCATAGGGAAGACAAGCTGGGACTTTTACACCCTCGAAGGCCTTAGATAACAAGTAAACAATCAGCTAGACAACTGCTGGCAACCATCATATTTTTGCTCCTTTGGTATCTGAGCACAGCAATGGTCGTCCGTCAAACATTTCTGATTAATAAATATAATTCGCTACAACGAGGACAGTGTCTCCCCCCCCCCCTCACATTCCTCCCCAGAATACAGTACAAATATTCGGGTTTTTTCTGTGATTTGATAGACGTTTAAAAAGGGAATTTTCAAAGTCTCGAAACACTTCAGTGAAATTTGAATGTAGAGACTACATGGCCTTCCCAGACCTATACCATTTTAATATTTTATTTCTACGAAACGAAATTCCTGGTAAAACTACATTCGACTGGAAGAGATAAATTTACAGGTGAACTTCTGGCATTCTAACATCACGCACTGTTTTGCTACTTTGTCTTTTAACACGTACCTTTCAATCACCAAACCTCCCTTGCCTTCCCCATCCTACAAAGTGTGAGCCGAGTGGGAATTAACATGCCTGTTACAGCAAAAAAACGTCAATAATTATAAAGTGGTTGAAAGTAATACCCTTGATCAGTCATGCTTCATCAGTGATGTGTTTGTTCTGTAGATAAGAGTGCGCTACTGCAGCTGCCACCCGTATGGTAGCTTACAATTCAGAAGTTCAATAACCCCTCTACAACAAAGTATATATCTTCAATGAGACACGATTAGATGGATTTCGTTGGCTATCAGGAGTAATTGAGCAAATAAAGCGATGAAGTACGGGTATGTTAAAATTCACAATGTTTTGTCCCTCAAATGGAGGCCGTTACCAACTGGAAGAAAAATAAAATTTAACACATGGTCGAACCACAAATTTAAACCTAAATCGTGCAACTCAGAAAGCACTAGTTCACCGTCTTACGTTCGAATAGGATGGAAAGCTCTTGCAATCATAAGGATGTAAGGTGAATAGTAACTATAAAAAGTTTAAAATTAAAAAAAAACCAGCACAGTTCGACAGAATATGCATCTAAGACCAAATCAACCCAGGAATTCGAGATGGAATGAGAAATGGGTAATTGAAGTGAACTTCTAACAGGTACCTCCATCATATATAGAATCATCTCCTTTCCATCTCTTGGAATGGAGGGACCTGTTATATAAGCTCACTTCAACTGCCCATTTCTCATTCCATCTGAAATTCCTGGAGTGAGTTGGTCTTAGCTGTACAATCTGTCGAACTGTGTAGTGCTGGATATTTATTTTTAAACTTTATTTTAGTTACTGTTCACCTTTACATCCATATGATTGTAAAGTTTGAACCTTATTAATGTTGAAATTGAGTATGTTGATCTTAAATCCTATTGGAATGTAACACCTTGTATTACATTCTTGAACTGCATGATTTAGGTTTAAGTTTGTGTTTTGACCAAGTTTAAATTTTTTTCCCCTACCACTTGATAACGGCTCCGATCTGAGGGACGAAACGTTGTGAAATTTTAACTCACTTGCACCTAATGGCTTCATTTACTCAATTACTACTGAAAGTGCATTTATCGTTACTACTTGTTGGCCATCAGTGACTATCAGGCAATGAGTGTCCCAGGCGATCAGAGTAAATGACAGGTGACTAGAATGGTCGGCTGAGGTGCCAAAATCAGTGTTTTATGTGCCAAAAATCAGCTTTTGTTGATTCGTAGGTATGCACAAAAGTCAAAAATAAATAGCGAACTTAACATCGCCATTAAGGGTGCCTGGCAATGCTGGATTATGCTAAATCCATTTCTGCTGGGTAAATAATGACTGATCCCGTGGATCATGACAGGAAATAGCATTGTCTGTTATGTGAAAGTTCGTCGTCGTTGTTGTGAGAGAAATGAAACAGATTTGATAGAACCCATTGTATCAAAGCTGCCCAGCACGATGAAATGTGACAATTAATTCATGAATCCCTTTTAAGAGCCAATTTTATCGATTTCATCGAGGGTGGTTCAGTAATCGTTGTGTAGTTCTTCCAAGCAAGTGATGGTGGTGAATACAGAAGGGTGTGTTTGTCCATAGCTGTCCTGCAAGAAGCAGTCTTCTCCCACGTGCCAACTAACCGAGAATGCCAGGCAGTCGTCAACTAATCTGGGGGTACAAAGCGTAATTTGACGCTCCTGTTAGAGTTAACCCCCCCCCTCCCCGAATATACGTATTAGCTTTTGCTATTCAAAAAATAATAATGATAATTTGGATGACTTCACTGCATTCAACACAGTATGGACTGAGAAAGCGTCAAATTTTCGGCTGGCTCCTTGATATCCCCGACACCCATCTCCGAAAAATGAAAATTAGGCCGTATTACGAAAATACGTTCACAGTTGCGATTCATGACAACCACTGCCTAGATGTAGCCTTTTAGTTAGGTCTGGTATTGAATAAACCGATACGACATTTGTACCGATTGGTATTATTTTGCCAAAACAGTCAAACCTATAAAAAATAACAACTTTCCCGATTTGATGGACACCGCGGTAATTTTTAAGAATAAGCGTTGATGCTGTATGAGAACCAACGGATCAAATCGCTAAATTTCGTGCCACTGATTTGAAACATCAACATGCCATACCAGTGAAATAAATAATGGCGTATGTCCAAAAAACGAGGTCTCAACCACACACACCATTAAAAGAGAAAGCCAGGGAGAAAATAATTAAAAGAACATTAACATGTTTAGTAACAGATATATAACTGAATAAGAGGCCATAGAATAATAGGAGATTTTGAGTAAAATTACGTATGCAATCGTAGTGCGTATATTCGATGAATGATGCGACATTGCATATACCCCAGGAAAAATGCATAAACTATTCAACATACCTTCTTTTTTAAAACTTTTCCGTAGATAAATGCATCTTTATGTCTTTTACATGCAATCTTCTTCTACACTCCGGGCCTGAGTGCTTTTGCTTACGTTATAACATGGCTTGTCAGTGGAAAATCTCCTAGTCAAATACTGCCCATCCCCACGTTTTTTCTAATCCCTACCTCCTTAAGAGTATTTATCAGTCACGTGGCAGGCATGTATTAGGTTGCTATGGATTTGGGTGGGGATTTAGGTCCATTGGGCAAAATATACGTTACCTTGACAACAAGTACTGTTAGTGATGAATTTTGGTGACGAAAATTAATTATTTACTTTTATTTGTTAACAAGCGCGGACATGAATTCTAAAAGAGAATTTGTTTTCTAAATTTAAACACATGCCATCCTAAATTAACACCCCCGTCAGTCATTTCTCTTTTCTTTGGGGGGGGGGGGAGAGTGCATGGGCACGATGTATATATTTCGCCATACGTGGGCAGGTGAGGAAAGCAGTGATTGACAACCAATCCATATTCGTAACAGCGTGCGCATACTCATTCTTTTCATGGCAACAATGCAAAAGCGCGAGAATGTTCATTATTTACACGGTAGCAAAGAAAAAGCGCGAACGAGTTCATTCTTTACACGGTGAAAAAGGGCGAGTGGCCGACATCGTGAAGGGTAATGTCGATTAGTAGTAACCATCAGTTACAAACAAAATGTTATATTTTGTGCCCCATCAGAAATAAATGCTAGTGTGGCAAGAAGTGGAACAGTGTGACAACAAGGCGTTCTACGAGACCGGAGTATGTTGTTCCGGAACCAGCTAGTAATTTTAATTTCGGTCATTAAGTAGAGTATAACCAACCCAGAATGGTCGTCCAAATAACTGAGATTGCTGACATTGCTTAAGACTTTTGCTTAAAATCTTTGCTTAAAAATAAAAAACTGAAGCACCAGGAAACTACTTGTGAACAGGAGGAGAAAAGACTCATGGTCGGGGTACGAAGACTAAGCGAGCAATTTTATTTTACCGTATTTTACAACCCAGAAGCTTCATCATTAAATGGGCAATTACTTTAACGCCATGGAACAAGTTGAAAAATATTGTGGAAAGTTATATAAAATAACTTTTTCTTTCTCTTCCCCCCGCCCCACCCCACCCCACCCCCGTTTCCCGAATCTGGGTAGTAGCTGAGTTAGCTACGGGTAAGACACTTACACTTCTATTCCGTAAGGAAAGAATAAGTTTAGCCAAGTCTTACAGCAACAGAAGTAGACTGGTAATTTAGACGAACAAGCGTCAGTAAACTGCCTCTTTTAAGTGTTGACTGCAGCGTGTAATGAAATTACCATTCTTTTTATCATAATAACAACATTACATGATGATGAAAAACAACAATAAATCCTCAAATGACATTGCTAGTGCATTGTCATTCGAGCTATTTTCAAACCATACGTTGTTAACATTTTTGTTGCAGTTTTTTTTTTTTTTTCTTTTTTGTGGTCGTCTGCTGATAAATTGTGTTTAACGCCCTTCGTAATAAAATTACCCGTGGAGTAATTGAGAAGTTGAACAGACCTGGTGCCATAGTTTTTTTTGCCAAATGTAATTCTGCGCCACAAACTCGTCCATTTTCATTACGATGTTAATAGTTATTTACAGGCCTTTAGTGGTGAACTGGGAGTGGGATGTTAAAAGAGAACAAACTCTAAACTTAATAAATCGTCTTTAAAGTGGACAGTTCTGTTAAATACTATTGGGCACGTGGATAAGACTAAACTAAGACGATGCTGCAACTGTTACCAATAAAATTTTTATGAGAGCATGAATAAAGCATGTGGGAATGCATTTTCATGGTGAAAATATAAGAGTTGGTATATGCCTAATCAGCCTTGCATGAAGAATGAGGTACTAAGGGACCGGGCATTATTTATGCCCAGGGGAAGGGGGGGGGGTGGAGGAAATGAAAATATGACAACCACATTTTCGAAGAGACCTCTTCTTCGAAGCCCTGAAAAAATCTTGATCCCACCTCACTCAAGGTTAAAAAATAATGTGACCCTCCCCCCGCCCCCCCCCCCCCGCCAAATAAAAACAGCTTTTTCATATGCGTGTTGAGACTGTCTGCAGATGATTTCCTGCAGCCAAATTAAGTAGATAGCACTCCTCACCGACAAGTTACCAATAGTTGTAAGGAAAACGTGACTCGTTTTTAACAAAAAGACACGTTGCGTTAAAAATGTTGTATATAACACCAATGTTCATGAACACCCATCTTGTGTCAAATGTCATGCAATACGTATGATAAAAGCACTGATTGGTTGTATGCCCTTATCCGAAACATAGTCAGAACCTGGAAGACAGA
>JAHWFP010128576.1:0-10596 GCA_023313725.1 Lithobius niger | reverse complement strand
GACGATAGAAACTAATTTTAACCCCCCCCCCCCAAATTTAAGTTTTTTTCTTCTGTGGTTGTGAAACTTTACACCTTAGGCAATAGCTTTGCCGTTTACTCCAGCTGAATTATTTTTAAAATTTTATTTATGTAACAACGTAAAAAACTAGAGCCTATTACTTGTGCGCAAACTCAGATTGATTTGTAGGCCTAAGTTAAGCTATTTGCATTGGTTTTATCTTTTGTTGTTCGTCGGTACTGGGACTATACTTTGCATGCCATCATCGGTATCGTATATAAAAAAAAAACAGTATCGGAACAGTCCTATAAAGGAACCAATAACATGTGCCATGAGTGTGGCACTAAAACGTGTAAAAAGCAAGACCAGCATCCCAAAAAAAACAAGCTCGAGAGTCTTTTACAGATATTAGTGCTATTGATATTTGTGTCTTTCGTGTACCCGTTCTTTTAGAGCACTAGTTTTCTTTCATCCAAAAATACTTCCCTTTTGGTATTGGGCTGAATCTTTGGTTTAACCCGTTAACTGCTACAATCGAGGACACGCGTGCAGCAGTTTCTTTACCTGCTGTGCTACAATCGATTGAATATGCTCGTCTTCATTTTGCGCACTGCTCGTGCTGCACTCGAGTTAACTCGAGCACGATAAAACAACTTCAGCAGTTTGCTGCCATCTACTGGTATCCGATTGAAACATTAATTTTTATATTGGCCACCAGAAATGATGGCAGAGCACACCAGTAAATCAGAAAGTGATGTATCGGGCCGCTGTTGCGGCAAGCTTCCCTGCGCTGTTTTCAAATGGCTGAACTGTCATGTCGTAGTCGGTTGCTTGCAACCAGAATTTGTTCAGTTATTTACAACAAATCGACCAAATAATGAATTTGGAGTTATTGCCAACGAAGAAGAAAAACATGAGAACGACATTTGCTTGGTTTTATAGGAAGCTGACAACGAAGTTTCGGAGCAGACCTTGCCACCAATACTCAAGTTGTTTAGGTACAGACCAAGGACACTGTGTGCATTTTGCTCTTCGACAAACATTTGTGAAATTTTATTGCTTGAATTGGAAGTGCGCTGGCATATTATGGCGGAGGTAAACATGTGACGTTTAGACGATGTCGAGCGTGTAAATTGTGCGTTAATTTGTCCAACATTAATTACACCACACTGATGAAGAAGGGTTTTAGGTTCATCTTGGCTTTCACTGGCTGGAATTTTTGGTAGATTTGGCAATTTAGCGAGGTTTTAAGTCACCATGGGGTTTTTAAAGAGGAATCTACTTGTTATCAAGATGTATCATCAACATCGTTGCGGTATGAAACATGAGTTCACGTTTGCAAGTGTCCACATTGTGAGATTTAATGCTAGGGTTTCAGAATTGTTTTGGCCACTTTCCCTTCGTGCCGCTCTTTCCGACAGACGATCAGCTTAGGTGTGCTTAATATGGCAAACTTTCTCTTTACTGGACTGTTATTTATTTGTCCTGTTATCCTGTTATACGCTGTTGTCCTCACCAGTTGCCGTACAGTCCTGGAGGCATCATCGGATGTGGACAAGGAGATCCTTCTTGAAAGTTAGGTGAGGATTGCACATGAAGCTAGTGCTCAGTTGATTCCTTTGTGAGGCTATCTATCTACTGACTTAATCCAGTAATTGGGTTAGTTCTCTGAAACGTCTCGAGCTTTGTGGGGTTAGAATACCACAGGTGCCGTCTAGTCTGACGATCACACTCTTTAGTAACAAACTCTCGAGTAACATAAATCAGTAGATCACCTATTTTCCGTGCATTCTCACATCTGCTATCCTGAGAGGTTGGTAAACTTGATGTTGGGTGTTACCTAGAGACCAACTTACCCTTGGAAACTGATGTGGAATGTTGTTGGTAGGGATCGACCGGATACCATTTTGCCGGATCCGGGTCGGTTCCGGATAATTTGACGTTTGAGCCGGACCGGTTCCGGATCTAGGTGCCGGATCCAGGTCGGTACCGGATACCGGGTAATTCACACACAAAAACGAAATAAAGCTGTTTATTTTTTTCCCTTTATAAGTTGCAGCTATGGTGTTAATTTTCGCTTTGTTTCACATTACTTTCTTACATTAAACACTTAGAATTCTTGCGCTATTAAGAGTACCAGTATAGTATAATTGCATGTAGGCTACAGAACTGTTTTACAATGTTGCCAAACTCAGCAAATTTTTTTTTGAAAAAGTCAAACAAAGCACTCATTAGGTTAATTAATCAAAAAACATTTTTCTAGTTGAAGGATTTCTCATTGATTAGCCTACTGCTTCATTTCGAAAAACAATTTGCACAATTTTGCAATATTTGTGAAACCAGTATGTAGTCTATGCATTTATTTTACATTAAAATTATTGAATTTTGGTTGCATTAAAAAAAATGAAAATCACAGCAGGTCTTTTACTTACAGCTTTTTTACTTTGGTTTCGTTCCTTTTTTTGCTTTCATTCCCTTTTAAATTGCTTTCGTTCCGTTCTGTATTGCTCACAGTATAACAAAGACCGAAAGCAAAATAAAAGAACTGAAGCAAAAGAAAAAAAAAAGTAACGAAACCAACATAAAAAAAAGCTGTATTTATTTTATGAACAAAACTCTCTCGACTCTTGCAACATGAAAGTCATCTTTGGTTTATGCTGTTATTTCTTGCTAGTTTTTGATGCCGTCATTAAACAATCTTACTTTTCGAATCTAACCCTTGGCGTCCAAACCATGAGTTATCGTCACTTCAAAACCGTTTCTAAAACTCTCGACGCACCCTGGATTCAAAGTCCCGTTTGAAAAGAAAAACCACCATTGCATACAACAGAGGTGTAATTTCGACTGAATTAGGTACTTCGGCACGCGTATTTTAGATGTATTTTATTTATCTTTTAATTACATCAACTGATGTTGTTGTTGGCCGTGTCGTCAAAATTGACGTGAAATTGCTTTTGTTTGCTAAAACTAGCCCCTGGTTCAAGCTGTCGTAACACAACGCAACGAACGGCCGCCATCGTGGTCGCGTTGGAAAGCTGGGATTCCCCGATTGGCACGTGTATAGCACGTGATCACTCATCGTGGCGGGGGCCAGTCACAAGTGATGTCACGCGAAGCAAGTCAAGGTCACAGCCATTCGAGCTAGCAGGTGCGCGTCTCTAGAGGTGGGTGCGGGTCGGGTAAACCGCGGTTCGGTTTCGGGTCGGGTCGGTTTCAACAAAAATAATTACTGCGGTCTGCAGGCAGCTGCGGTTCTAAAAAATAAAATTACGTGCGGTTTCGGGTAAAGCGCGGGTGAACCGCAGCTAAATAAATAACCGCTGATACCCGCGTGTCATAGAAAATGCGAAACTATCGTGGCTATTATTTGCTTTTTTTACTTAATTCCTTTCACA
The DNA here is from genome assembly GCA_023313725.1 of Lithobius niger. Classification (NCBI taxonomy): domain Eukaryota; kingdom Metazoa; phylum Arthropoda; class Chilopoda; order Lithobiomorpha; family Lithobiidae; genus Lithobius; species Lithobius niger. Next base: position 7,201 of record JAHWFP010128576.1, on the reverse strand, counting down.
GGTATACTATATCACAGGTGAACGCAAGGCCAATTGAGGTAGAAAATGCAAGCCAGAAACCGAAGCTTCAGTGCGCCATCAATAGCAGATCAAACCGTATAAACCGTATCCTAGGGATCTTGATCTAGGGGAGATAAACACAAGGTTGCGGAGATTCCTAACTTAATCACCTCTGCACTGGAGTCCCGATTTACCACATACATGAGTGTTTTTGAGCGGTGGTCTGTGGACTTTTTTGAAAGACAAAAAAAAATCTTGACAGCTATGCCGATGATATTTGTTCACGGATGAAGACATACCTCCAAGATCATGGGACAGCTTTAGAGAGCACCAGTGTTGACAAACTTACTCAACCTTTAGCTGAGCGAGAAGGTGGTACCGTTACAGATTCCAGGGTAAATGATTTACCCTGTAACCTAAACCTCCTAGTAAAATTACGAAATCCATATGTGGGCTCGCTCGAAATTCTCTCAGCACACGTTGACCTTGTGACACCAGAAAAACCTACATCCGAAATTCAAAATCATGGTAAACCTCATCCAAATATTACGGTGCGTAGAGGGAAACAAAATAAAGGCACCCATTCTAAACATAAGACAGCATGAAGTGCGTAGGTTGGCTATTCATAGCGGTCACAAATCGGCTCATACACACATTTCACAATTGTGCAACGCCAAAAATCTCGAGAAGAATTCTGAAAATAACCATGGAGGCCAGGATGAACACAGTTTGAACACACAATTTAATGCCCAAAACGACCAGAAGATCAAATTGGAAAGGTGTCACAATTATTATCGGTGACTCCCATGTTCGAAACGTCGGGGGAAGTGGGGACCCAAACTCAAAAACATGGACATTTCCTGGACTGACGGCTCGTGAACTACATGCAAAGCTTCCGCACTTGCGCCAAAACTGCGATCCACAGGGTACTCTTATCATTTGTGCAGGCTCAAATAGTTTGGTGGATGAAACCCCAAATCGTATTGCTTTATCCTTAGGCGACTTTGCTTCGTCGGTCCCTGTTGCGTTTCCGCACATAAAAATCTCGTTCATCGGCTTGTTTCCTCGATTGGGTAAAGCAAACCTTGAATATGACAGAAAGATCATACATACAAACTCACTGATTCGTCAAATGTGTGTAACAAGAAACTATTCTTTCATCTCGATCGACAAAGAAATCTGCCAGGATCATACCCTGTTGGCGCGGGATACCATCCATCTCACTGCAAAAGGAAAGCATGCATTGCAGCAAGAGCTTCTGCGTGTCCATGAAACGGTGGAAAACTGAGTACTCTAACGGGAAATAACCCCACACCTGTTGGCCCACCTTTTTCATGTAACCCTCTTGGTGTTGGTAGCCTTTCTTGTGTTTCCTTTAATGCACGTAGCATTATTAGAAATATTGGTTGTTTTAGACATTTGATTAGCCAGGGCATTTATGACATGATTTTTGTGGTGGAGACCTGGCTACACCCAGCCTTCACTGACAATATGTTGGTAGACCCTAGTATATTTTCTGTCGTGCGACGTGACCGTGGGAGCCGGGGAGGGGGGCTTCTGATTTTACATCGAAAGGAATTCCTGTTGTCCTATTGCAAACAGCTCTAAACACGGAGGGGTTGTTGATTGCTATGCCGAGCTTAAACATCACCTTCATATTGGGTTATTTGCCCGATAGTTATAATGAAAATGAAATTATTTTGCTTTGCGATTTTATCACAAACTCTTTCAACCCTACACATTCCTGTATCCTGTTAGGGGACTTCAACCTTAGCACCGTGGACTGGGGCCATGCCCGGTCGGAAAATCGGCACCATAAATTGTTCCTTGAACAAATTGCACCTCTGGGTTTTTGCCAATTGGTAAATGAGCCGACCAGGGGGGGATAACTTTCTTGATCTCGTTTTCTGCGATGACGACAGGCTGGTCTACGGCCTGAAGGTAGGGGCCCATTTCGGAAACAGTGACCACTCTATTATAACCTTTTTTCTGAATACTCCCTGCCTGTTTGGCACTTCTCCGATAAGTTCAAAACTTGATAAACCTACGGATAAACTCGATTTTGAACTTCTTAAAAAATCACTCTTGTTTGTAGATTGGGATAGCCTAATTTTCAATACACATTTTGATATCGAACACGCTTGGTCTTGTTTTCTCGAAATTCTTCGGGGCCACTTGTTGACTTGCCGAATACCCATTTTCCATAGGAAGATAGTCCCTACTCAGACTCCTAAGCGCATTATGAAGATGCGGACCATGAAACTACTGCTATGGAAATGTTTTAAAGTTAACCCTAGTATTGAAAACAGACAGGCCTATAACTTTGCTAGGAAACAGTACTCAGAATGTGTTGAGGAATGGCATAGCTCACAGGAGGCAGTGGCTGTGCGTGATAGGAGTAACTCTGCTCTATTTAAACTATACCGCCAGAAAACCAGCACTTCAAGATCCATCCCACCCCTTAAGTCTGGAAATCTCATTCGTACGGAGAACCTTGAAAAAGCTGAGCTCCTTAGTGGTGTGTTTGCTTCTAACAGTATTGCTGATGACGGCCGTTGTGGTTGTCCTCGGGCAGGAGCACCGAGTACCTTCGGTGATTGCCCTGATGTCGTTTTCACTGTGCCCAAAATCACGAGGGCTCTTTTGAAATTAAAACCTAGTAAGTCTTGCGGGCCTGATGGTCTCTCTGCGTATCTTTTGAGACAAATAGCCTACGAAATAAGGTATCCATTGTTTATCATATACAAGCGGATGTACACCTAGTCAGTGGCGTACAGCTATTGTAACACCTGTATTTAAGCGTGGATCCGCTTCGGATCCGTCAAATTATCGCCCCATTTCATTAACATGTGTTGCCTGTAAGATAATGGAATCTATTATTAGGGATGAAATTCTTCATCACCTACATGCTTTTTCCATAATTAGCCTCTTTACCTAAGAGGTCTGCAACCCACCAGCTACTTACTGTGCTTGATCGATGGAGTAGCGCACTCGACATTGGTGTGACTACCGATGTCATTTACTTCGACTTCAAGAAGGCGTTTGAGTCGGTGATACACCGAAAACTCCTACTTAAACTTACTGAGTATGGCATTGTGGGAAATCTGGCAGGTTGGATCTCTGCGTTCCTTTATAATCGTTCACAAAAGGTGACAGTCGAAAATACGCTGTCAACCAGTGTCATGATGCCTTGTGGTGTACCACAGGGGTCTATTCTGGGCCCACTACTGTTCGTTATATACCTTAACGACTTGCAATTTTCAAATGGGGAGGCTTACGGATTTGAATTTGCTGATGATATTAAGGTTGGTAAAGAAAACTTTTGGCCCTGTGGGTCCCCGGCTCTTGACTCTGAAATTCGAAATGTGGAATCTTGGTCATTGCGATGGCAGTTACCACTTTCTTCTTCAAAATGTTTTACTTTCCACGTTGGCACACATAACTTTTGCTCGGACTACCTTCTTGGATCCCAGGCCCTTGACTCTATTGATGAGGTTAAGGACCTTGGAGTGTGGTTTACGAAAAATTTAAAGTCTTCTCTTCACTGTCAAAAAACCAGTGCCTTAGCATTCAAGCGGGCTGCCATTGTAAACAAGTGTTTAACGTCTGGTAACGTTCGAATTAAAATTTGGGCCTTTAAGGTTTTTGTGAGGCCCATCCTCGAGTACGCTACCCCAGTTTGGTCCCCTCACTTTTGGGTGATATTGACCTGATAGAATCCGTTCAGCGCCGATTTACGAAAAGCCTACGTGGCATGCGCGACCTTAGTTATTATGAACGCCTCACCCGCACGGGGCTGGACCAACTTGAATTGCGTCGCATTCGCTTCGACTTGATTCTCACATACAAAATACTCCGTGGGTTGATTGATGTGAATCTTCCCATTTTCGAACCCGTATTGGGAGCTATGGTTACAAGGGGTCATAACTGGAAGTTCGCTTGCCAGCCTGTGCGGACTACCTGCCGCCTAAACTTTTTTTCCGTACGTGTCGTAAATGTTTGGAATGCCCTTAAAGCAACAACTGTAGACCAGCCAACGGTGCAGGGATTTTGCCGTATGCTAAACCAGGAAAATCTCAACAAATTCCTGAAGCGTCAGTATTTACCATTATAGTCTATTAATGTTTATAATGGTCACTTTTCCCTTTCTCTTAGTTTGGCTCGGTATCAGCGGTTCAACACCCTTCTGTAGTCCTTCCACCTCTATGTGGAGAAATTATTATTATATATAAACAGCAAATGCACGCTGTCAAGATTTTTTAAAACTTATTTAAACAAACTAAAAAAAAAAAAAATACTTTGAAGAACAAAAAATAATAATCAACTAAAGAACGGCATTTATTGAATTATAACAATGTCTTCATGTGGCTTTCTTTTGTTTCCAATATTTTTTTTTGTAATCAATGTCTTCATAAAATTTTTATTTAGCGGTTAACCCCGGATAAACCACGTTCGGGTCGGGTTTTAGTATAGCAAACATTTGTGGTTTCGGGGCGGTTCGGTTATCAGTTCAGACGTTGCGGTTCCCTGCGGGTTGGTACCAGTTTCCCAAAACTTGGACCCTCGCCCACCTCTACGCATCTCTTGGCGGACTGCCGGCTGGGAGTGGGAGCGCGACGGCGGCCGTAAAGGGATTGCATTCAACGATAGTGAATATAAATTAGGAAATAAACAACTTTAAACTACTTATACGGTATTAAAAACTTAAAAAAAAGATGTCGGAAGCCGTAAACAACGCTGTAATGGAAGAATAACCAGAGGACGTTATCATTTCGTGGTCTCCCACGTACTGCAACGGAAGGTGAATATTTTCTAAAGCGGATTTACGTAGTCGAACTTCAACTTTTTTTTTAAAAGTTATAAAAACCTAATACGATTGTCCCAAGTATATTATTGTGCAATAATTTACACTGTAATTATTACGTCTGCAATTTTTTATACCCGTAGATCGCTTAGTTATTTTACTACGATTTATTTTACCGAGGCAAGCAACATGTTTACGGCGACAATGTTTTGGTTGTGTTGCAACCGGTATCCGGCTCAATATAATTGCCGGATCCGGATATATCTGGACTCGGTCGATCCCTAGTTGTTGGAGTTGATGTTGGGAACCGAATGCCCATCAAGCTGGGAAAAATGACGCCATCAAAGGAACAGGACCGAGTGGCTGACAAACGGTATAGTTTCAGTCGTACCAACTGACTGCACCGGTTATCATCCGATCACCGAAGTTTGGCGGCTTCGAGGCCAGGCAATTAATGTGATGGGTGACCACCTGGTATTACCGGGTTCAGTGGGTTAGATGTGACCAATGCCCCATGCGGGCATTTTGGTTAAAGCGATGTGGCGTGGTTGAGGTTGGTTGCTCATTAATTTTGGGCATATTTGAAGAAGAGAAGCTCGGACCCACCGGGTCTTAATTTTCTAAAATGACTATGAGACGAGGAAGAGGTGAGTTTACATGTTATCAGGGGAATGTGGTGTAGAGGGTACAGCGCCATGAGACCAGCAACACAATGCCAACTTGTTGTGACAGCAGTGGCTCACAGTCTGGACACTTTCTCATGAATTTACGGCAAAGGTGCCACTGAAAAGGTAGTCACAAGGTATTCCTGAAAGGGCTAAGAGGCGTTTTCTTGGTACCACATCATTCCCTAAGGGTTCTTGGTGTGTCCTGGAGGTTTCAGAATACATGTGTTCGTCAGCCTCTTCCTGCAGGACAGGAAAGGGTGGTGACTGGCATAAATGGGACGGGCGAATCTTGAAAACTGTAATGTGACTGATCAGTCCAGGGAGGACCAGAGGAGCGCATAGCTGAATCCAGGAGAAAGTGATCCACTCGTTATGATGCCAACTTCTGGCCTGGAGCAAACTTCCAGAAAATGACAGTGTGCGGGAGTTCCTGATCGTGAATCACGATGCGTAAAAAGCTGATTTCATTAAATGTATGAAATCTTTAAGATATTTGGTAGTAGAAAAACAATGATTTAAGGGGAGGGTGTTAATTCAACTATTTTACTATTTTGGCTTTAAAGCAGCAAGGCATTTAATTTTCACAGTAGTCGCACAAAAACATTAAACTACTTTTAATATTTACTTTTTAACCCTTTCTTTCATGTATAAGCTTTTATACAATCTCCACAAATCACAAACTACGCATTTTACGACGCATCTCATGAGCTCGTACTTCAAAATTACTGAAACGTATTTATTAAGCAGTTTAGTTGTACATTTATGATGTTGTGGTTTTAAGCTTGAACAGTTTAGAACTTGGTATGGTGCATTATAGTTCAAAATTTACAGCATAATTTCTAATGTGTGATTGTGGAGAAACTTGGCAATTTTCGCTGAGAAAACGGATTTGAAAGTTGTAAGTGTAGGCAAAGTAAAGGGTTAAGCTATTTAAAATGAAAAAAATTGCTCATTGGTTCATCTCCAGGTGAGGGCGAGTCCCAACTACAGTACAACAAATAATGTGATCTTGTGGAAGCCAAGTGGATCAATTGTTGTCGTGAAATTGTTTAATGCAATAGAATGATTTCATGACATTAAATGCTTAATTTGTCTGTCTGTATTAATTTTGGGGGAAAATATTTGAGTTAAAAGTTTCCGTTATTATCTAACTTATTGTTGAGAATTACGTAAGGTCCGCTACCGCATTGTTTTTTGTCTTTCTTATACACCAGTGTTCTCTTCAGTAGTTATTGAAAAACAAATTGTCTTTGCTCTTTATTATTGCAGCCGCCCTTTACAGCTGAAAGTAGGAAAAAGACAATAGATAAAATTTTAAAAGGAAGGTTGGATCTCCCTCCTTACTTGACGCCTGATGCAAAAGATCTTATTAAGAAGGCAAGTATGTAAATGTAAATCCATAAAATGTAAAGAGTTTGTTTTTTAGATATTTTCTGCTTACAGTAAGGTCTTTTATTTTATTATTCAGTTTTGCAAAGTGACTTGTTTTTCATCGACAGACAGTTACATTCCTCTTGAGTTCGCATGTCAACTTCCCCTTTTGGGACAGATTTGTGGTTTTTATTGGATCACTTACAACCAGTTTAAGCTATCGACTTAACATTACTGTATCATCAGCGTTCGAAAGCCCTTAACAGAATTAAAATGTGTGCCGTCGATAACTGTGAGTTCAGGCAAAAAAGCTGTTGAAAATTCACCTGTTACGCTTATTTTCCCACAAACGATATTA
>JAHWFP010128574.1:0-10334 GCA_023313725.1 Lithobius niger | reverse complement strand
CCGCGTTCCCCCGAGGCCAAATGGCCGGGGGGATGAACCTGTTTTTTTCCCCGAGCCTGCGGGAAGGCCGACATTGGAACGCGTGGGGGAGGGGCCTGAGGGCTGGGAAGAAGAAAGATGGTATAATGCTATAAACTAACTGGATGGAGGTGCGGAATTGTTCGACTGGCTAACTGGGTTGGCTATTGGCGCCAAATTTACAAGGATAGGCCTCTAAGTAGGATAGTTTTGCACAGCAGAAACGCTTCTAATAGACAATTACTGCAGGAAGAATTAATTCAGTAGGTCTCCCCCTCTGGCGGCAGAGTGAATCACTGCATTGTCATAGTTAGCTTTTCTAAGTATTTTCTTAGTGAATATACTCACGAATCTAGGAAAAAGGCTGGAAAAAAGCATCCTAAGGAAAAAATAGTCACGGAAAAAAAAACTGCGGAAAAAAAGCCGCATAAAAAATATGTATCATGGTGAAATTTGAGGGGTGGCAACTGACCTAACCTAACAAAAACAGACCGAAACAGCAAAAATTGACAAAACAAGTCGGCTTTTTTTTCTGCGGCTTTTTTTTCGAAGTTTTTTTCCCCGGTGGCTTTTTTTCTGTACGTTATACTAACACAAATCAAAGAAATAAAAAAAATGTGCCTACTTACAAGTGGGGCGCCATCTAACGGAGTGCTAAAGTATACTACTACTAAATGTAGGGGAAATTAAGCTCGATTATTACCCCTTCCTACGCTTTGAATGAATGAACCACAGGGTTAACACAGACTCATTTGCACCTGAACAATTTGTTAATGTAAGAAATGAATTTGATTTAGTTGAAATTTAAAAAAAAATGAAGAGAAACGATGTGGGCGTATGTTTTTTACAACTGATTATTTTACTAGGGTTGTGCGATCGAAATTTGGGTTTTCGAACTCGTACGAGTTAAAAACTTGAACCCAACCGCTTTTAGTTGTAACGCACTCGTTACTGGCAACTAGAATGCAGGAAAAAAGTGGCGAATACAGCCGGTTTCCTTTGCATGACATTACCAGTAACTTCAGTGGAAGTCTACAGTGTCCTACTGTTCATAACAGTAAGAAAAAGAGGGATCTCCCTAACAGCAAGAAACATTTAACTGGGAGCTGTAGCCAATCATCATACAAAATATTTCGCATTGTCCAAATCCGCTTTTAAGCAACAAAATTCAAGAGGCCAGGTTAGTGATAGCCAATCATAAATTGCATGGTTTATTTCGTAGGCACTTTGTAAAGGTCCACTGAAAATATTTAATGCACTCAATATCCTCGAACTGGTGGGGTGACCAAACTGGGCTAGAAGCGGCATATGTGATGTGATTGTATTGGAATTCGGCTTATAATGCTATTACAAGACGGCAAATGCAAATGGGCTCGCGAAAGTGTTTGCTGTATTGAAGATATTGAAGATTAGCTCTGTCTGCATGGCAAGACGGTACTGCTTATCTGCAAGTATATCGGCATGGTTGTAACCTGTTAATTTTACATATGTGCCTGGAAAATGTTATGCCATGCCCAGGGACACCTTATCGTTGCTTAAGTTCAACCTGGCTAAGACGCAATTCAATCTAATATCGTCGGCACTTACGATTAAAAAAACAGTCACTAAATTTTATGATTTTAATGATCCGAGATTTACGAATTATTCCGGAGTTAATTTTTACAGTCCTGTAGCCTTAGACGTAATAAACTTTTTTTCTTCTCAGAATAGAGGTAGCCTACATTTAACGCGGGATTTCTTTTGCACGCAATTTTTTTTCTGGTAATTTTTTTCCCCCAGTTTTTTATTTTTTTATTATTATTATTATTTTCTTTTTGGTTCCTTCCACCTGTGAGAATCGGTGTAGCTTGAGGCGGTCCGTCGGTCGGGCGTGCCCACCTGAGGGTATGGGGGGAGAATGGGAAATAGTTGAAGGCCAGCCCAGAGGGGGAAATAACAATAGCCCCAGGGTCAGGTCATACAGTCAGTCAGTCAGTCAGAAAAAAAGATAATCTTGTTGCAAAAAAAAAAAAAAGTGCACAGGTGAGAGGAGTGGGAAATCTGCCAAGCGAGGGGAAGGGGATGGCTGTTAAATGAGATTTAACATTTAAAGGATACGAAATAAAGGGCAATTACATCTGCATCACCAAAACACGACACGGAGATCGCCATTGTTTTGCTGGAACGCTCAGAAATTAATGCCGACAGATGTCACTTTTCGATTTCGACTCGCAGCCGAATGAGATAGCTGTATTGACTGTGAGGAGCTCAAGCGTCTGGCGGCCTTAGCTGGCCGGCAGTGTAGTGGCCAGCTAAGACCGTCAGACGCTTGAGCTCCTCACAGTCAATACAGCTATCTCAATCGGCTGCGAGTCGAAATTGAAGCGATCCGTCTGTCGGCATTAATTTCTACGCGTTCCAGCAAAACAATGGCGACCTCCTTGTCGTGTTTTGGTGATGCAGTAATTAAATTGTTATATCGGACCCTTTAATTTAAACCCTTTAAAATTGGTTCGTTGGTTTGTACTTGAAGCATTTGCAAACAGAGCGGGATTGTCAAAACAAGCTTAATCTGGGAAAACGACTGTTAACGACGAGTTCAGAAGCGAACTTCAACGTAAACAGGAACTCAAAGTGTCTACTTTTTCTATACTTTCTTACTTTTTTTAGTTCCTCCTGTTTTTCCTACTTTATTCCTAGTTTTTAAAATAATCATCACTAAAGACTTTGGTTTTTAAAATAATAGCTTTATTGTTAGACCAGCCTTTTGTTTGTGCTGGTGTAGGATCCCCGAGTCAAATCGTCTGGTTACCGGGACGCCAACTAACCTAAAGTGTTCCGGTAACCTGCCCAAAGTGTCCCAGCTTCATACAGTAGTTACCTATTTTTATGTAATTTTCTCCCTTGGTCGTCCCTCTGGTCCCTCAACCGTTCCTGTAACCACGTTACCTGGTTATGGAAGATTTTCCATATACGGGTCTGGTGATCAATGCGTAAATAACGGGGTAAGGGTGGGGGTGGTATTTATTGTAATACATTTATTGGTGATGTATTGCCGCATGCCATTAGATGATAACGGAAAAATTCTGTAATAAATTACGATATTACGATACTAGCGAAGAGTTATCTGCGAGCGCCATTCTGATTTTGTAGTTTGACTAGCGCCTTTACCAGGGTTCAACAAAACCTGGAAATCTCCGGGAAAGTTCAGTTAAAACGAGATTTTCGTTTTTGAAAATCTGGGAAAAGACAGGGCAACATTGAAACGCAAAACCGAAATGCCTGTCATCTTAATTTTCGGGAGCACGTTCAGTCGTAGCACTAGATAATCGTTTAATTAGTTAGTTACTCATTGATTTGATGTTATTGATTGAAGTCCCACAAGGTGGAACGAATCTAAACAACTATTTTCTAAGATGCTGGATTATTTTAGTACAATTTTGATTAAAACCTCAGGCGTAGTGGGGTAATAGTTTAACTGAAAAATCGCGCAATTGGAAGAACGTGTACAGTATAACGGAAAATCGTCTAACAGGAAATTCGTATAATGGAAAATCGTCTAATTTCCCTGCCTCGGTCGCCGCGGCTATACATAAAACATCAGAAACCGCAGGTATATTATTGTCCAGTTAGACGTGTATCCATTATACGATATTCCGTTTAGATGGTTTTCCAGATTTTTTATGTATGCAGATATTAGACAATTATCCCATTAGACAATTTCCAGTTAGACTTTCGTCTGATGCCCCAAGCCTGGTATCGATTTCCATTTAGTGTCTATTTTCATTAAAGTGTCTATTGACATAGTGTTTATTTCCGTTAATAGTGTCTATTTAAGTGTCCGTTTAGTGCCTGTTTAGATGATTTTCCAGATTTTTTTTTTTATTTATGCAGATATTAGACAATTATCCCATTAGACGATTTTCCAGTTAGACTTTCGTCCGACGCCCCAGGCGTAGTGTTATTTCCCCAACTAAATTCGTTGTAAAACACCAGTGAATGCAATTGTAAAACCTGGAAGTACCGGGGAAATTAGGAATTAATACTCCTCTGAACCCTTTTTACTCATGTGCCTTAAATCGTTGCAGCACGTAAAAAAACAAAAAAAAAACAATCCTAATCCAACATAATCGATACTTTCATTATTTTTGCACAGTGCACGATGAAACTTCCGGCCTTTACGTCAATCATGACACTATCATTTTAATTTAAACTTCAACAAAACTTTTCAGTCCTCAAGATCCAAACTTCATTTTCTTCCTAAATATAAACCTGCTCTTCTCCTTTCACAGATAATAACATTAAGCTTCCATAGTCCCCCACAACACAGAAAACAACAAACAACAACGTCGACGGTCGCCATTACCGGAAGCCAAGTCTACTCCAGCAAACAAGGTCCACCATGTCTCTTTCTGAAAACTGTGATAGGACGAGCGCGGCCTCACGTGACTCACAACATCCGGTTTGGGCGGCCATAATTCTTGGACAGACATTGATTGTGAAAACTCGTCAGACACTTCTTAGGAAAGCCATCATCAATTACCCCTCTCTTGGTTCCTGTAGATAACGGGGGTCCCGGTCAGACAAGGGGGGAGGGGGTTACAAGGAGCGGGGGGGGGGGGTACAAGCGAGGATGGACACATTGTTGACCCATCGATAGTAAGTGCAAGGCAACTACGGAAGTCCCGACACGACAGCACACAACAGACGAGAAAACTGAATAAAAAATTGTGAAAACCAGAATCAATGGACGTACGGACTAGCGGATGTCCGATAAGGGGCTGATTAACCGTAGTGGACGGACGGACAACGAAGAGACAGGGGACATACGCACGAGCTTTTGGCTTTGGCCAGGCCGGACACACACCACCGCGAGCCAGCTCTCAACTCCGAACCAAACAAGGCTAATTAAAGTAGTTTGAAGATAATAGAAAAGTTGAAAGGAAAACCGAAAAAAAAAAATTAAAAGTCCTTACAGTGAAGGATCAATCGCCTGTGTTGATGAGGTCTTGGTGAACAAAGTTTTGAGAAAAGGATGTCCAAAGTTCTAAGCGATAAGTAATCTGCGAAGCTTGAGTTGTTACGAAAGTGAATTCATTTTTGTGGACGCGTAAATTTTAGTCAGATTTTAAGCTAAAAGCAATGGGAAAATACTGAGACTTCTCAATTATTCAATTACTGAGGTTTCTCACTTAATGAGGTTTATCAATTACTGAGATTTCTCAATTACTCGCTGATATTTCTCACTCACTTACTGAGATTCTCAATTACGCTCTTACTGAGATTTCTCTATTACTACTAATAATATCTAGTAATATCTCTGTAATGTGTGGTGCAGTGGCAACCCGGACCACTGCACTGTGACTGAGGTTGGCCCTAATGACCAAGCTGTCGACGCGCCATTAAGCCTCAATCCCCCCCCCCTATCACTCACTTACTGAGATTCCTCAATTATTCACTTAATTGAGATTCCTCAATTACTTAGTTACTGAGATTTCTCAATTACTTAGTTACTGAGATTTCTCAATTACTCAATTACTGAGCTTTCAGAATTCTTAATTACTGAGATTTCTCAATTAATGTTGCCTAGATTAATACGATTGTATGCCAAAATGTTTTTGATGTCATCGTACTTAAGCGTAACGGACAACATTTGTAAATGGTTTGTAAACAGTTTGGATAATGGAAGCTACCGACGGGTGCGCTCTGCAATCCGGATAATGGAAGCTACCGACTGGTGCACTCTGCAATCTGGATAATGGAAACTACAAACAGGTGCGCGCTGCAGTTTGGATAATGGAAGCTACCGACGGGTGCGCTTCAGTTTGGATAATGGAAGCTACCGACGGGTGCGCTTCAGTTTGGATAATGGAAGCTACCGACGGGTGCGCTCTGCAATCTGGATAATGGAAGCTACCAACTGGTGCACTGCAATCTGGATATTGGAAGCTACGAACAGGTGTGCGCTGCAATCCGGATAGTGGCAGCTACCAACGGGTGTGCGCTGCAGTTTGGATAATGGACGCTACCGACGGGTGCGCGATGGGTCAGACAGGCTACCTGCTAGTGATTCTGAAATTGTTAACCTGGAAAGTTACTCCTTCAGTCAATAACAAGTTAATGTAATCTTTGGTTTGACTGTAGTCTATTCACCATTCAACAACAGCCGCTATTACGCCTGCCAGTCGGCTAAATTTAAATCAAGTCAACTTAAAATAACGAACGAACTACCTTTCCGTCACTTCTCATCGTTAAGAGTATAATCGTGTAATATATTTTTTTACTACCATGCCAAAAGGGGAAAAAAAATATTTTGTGAACGACTTAATTAATTTTTAATTCCTAAAATCCAACTCTTTTAGTTCGTTCGCCACAATAAATAACGTTGGTGAACAATAAAAAAAAATTTTTTTTTTGAGAGTATCATTTGTCAAAATGGTCTCCCAAGCGCTGCACTAGCAACACCTGGACGACAAGGTCCATGCCCCCTCAACGTATGTACATAACGGAACAAGGAAATATTTTATTAATATTATCCAACTTACAGTGCGCTGTACCATGTCTTGGTTGGTTTGCCTGGGAACGGCGTTCTTCTCCCACTCTCTCATGTGTCCGCAAAATGAGTTTACAACTACTTTGTTTTGAAGGGTTTTACAGTACTCTTATCACGTCCAGCAACGCCTACCCTATACAAATTCGCTCCCTCCTCAAAGGAGGGAATAGTACAAGCTTCATTATGTAAAGTTAATTACCAAATGACGTGCACGCATACAAACAGCCTGGCTGATGTGAACGACGAACTTTTTTGAATGTTAAGGTGAGAGAACGAGCGGAAAAAAACTTGGAAATTCATTCGCGTCGTTTGTGCTTGATGAAAAATACTGCTTATTAAAAAAAAAACCAAAAAAACCCAATCGTGTATTTTTTAAAGCTCGAACTTAGTGTCCGCGGCCTATCTTGAGTTCTCTGCAGAACGAACACAGATAATCGATTGTGCGTTTCAGTAGCAGGGTGCCTTGTTGATATCCAAGATGGTTACAAAAACAATGGCGGCCATCGATTAAAGCCATTCCCTCCAGGAAGACGTAGCCGATCACAAAATACTTGCAGGACTCAAGATACACCGCGCACACAATAATTTTTTTTTTTTTTGGTCGTAGCGCGAATAGGTAGGCTAACAATATTTCGAAAAAGTGGGTCCTATTTTTTAAATTGAAAAAAAAAAATGATCTTTCCTTTTTAACTCCATGATAAAATCTTCCATCTTTCCGTGATAACTCCAGATGAAAGCCCAAATTTTGTGTGTGTGGCGTTACGACTGCACGGAAGAAAAGTTAATATTTGTGAAGTGTTTTTTTTTTTTTTCCGTTTCTTTAAAAATTGTTGAAAGTAATACCCATTTCTCTTTCAGAAATAGTACATTTGAATTCAATTGAAGGGATGGACACTCCAGCAGGGTTTGAAAAAACCCAACCCACGTGGTTTTTTTCAAGTTTTATTGGGTTTTATCGGGCTTTATAGAGTTTTATCAAGCCTAAGGCCCGTATTCTGAACGCTGACTAAAACTCGTACTTAACTTGAAATGACGTCACACCTATTTAGTGCCATTCACCACCAGAACTTCTTTTGGATACATTTGAAAGAAATCGGGTGATGAATGGCACTTTATAGGTGTGACGTCATTTCAAGTCAAATGCCGTCACACCTATTAAGTGCCAATCACCACCCGATTTCTTCCGAATGTATCCAAACGAAGTTCTGGTGGTGAAGGGCGCTAAATAGGTGTGACGTCATTTCAAGTCAAGTACGAGTTTTAGTCAGCGTTCAGAATACGGGCCTAACTTAGGCTTATATTTTAGTTCAAGGGTGTTATACAGGGTGTTCGTACGGGACGTAGAACACCTGGAAAAGTCGGGACAGGAAAATCGGTGGAAAAGTCAGGAGAAATCCTAACGATGCAGAAAGTCGGGGACAATTTTGAGAACGGTAGCCCTACAGCCATTAAAAATATTTGTAGGCTGATGCCAGTTACTATATTAAGTTTAGTGGTTGTACTACGACTCCAAGGTCAGGGAAATGTGCAAAATCCGGTCGGGGAAAACCCGGAACGTTCAGGGAAATTCAAACCAAAAGTTTTGTACGAACTCGAGTACAGTACTAGTGGTTGGCTTGGTTAAGGCAGTGGTTCGCTGCCACCATTGTAAAACAACACTATTTAACAAAAACCTTTTCTTACAAACAGTTAAAACAGCTTGAAAATAATCAATAATCTATTACAAAAGGTAATATTAACCTTTTATATTGGTTTTATATAGGTGGGTTGTGTTTAGGCTCTAAACACAGGCCGGATGATTTTTAATAGAGATAGGTAAAAAGAATAGGTAAAATATGCGGAAATATCCATTAGTGAGTTTTATTGTGAGTTTTTGTCAAGTGGGTTAGAACCGAAAAAACCTGCAGAGTTTTTCGGGTTGGGTTTTTTGTTGGACTTTAAAGGTCCTTGAAGCTCTTAAAGGGCAATTACATCCATTTTGACATGCATGCTTTACTTTTGGATCACTTACACAATAACTAAACACAGAAACTGCGGTAAGAATACGTTACGTACGTCCGTTTAATTATTGCATCACGAAAACACGACACGGAGACCGCCATTGTTTTGCTAGAACGCGCAGAAATTAATGCCGACAGATGTCACTTTTCGATTTGGACTCGCAGCCGATTGAGATAGCTCTATATTGGCTGTGAGAGCTCATGCGTCCGACGGCCTTAGCTGGCCGACAGTTGTAGTGGCCAGCTAAGGCCGTCAGACGCTCGAGCTCTCGCATCCAATAGAGCTATCTCAATCGGCTGCCAGTCGAAATCGAAGAGTGACATCAGTCGGCATTAATTTCTGCGCGTTCTAGCAAAACAATGGCGGTCTCCATGTCTTGTTTTGGTGATGCAATAATTAAATTGTTGCATCGGACGTACGTAACGTATTCTTACCACAATTCTTGTCTTTAGTTATTGTGTAAATGATCCAAAAGTAAAGCATGCATGTCAAAACGGATGTATTTGCCCTTTGAGGTTCTCGTGCGAACCACCAAGAAAAAAAATCGGCAATATTAAAACTGTGCAGTAAAAATTCATCGATGATAGTCAGCTCAACCCAATACCACAAAGAGGTGATCAAGAATACCAAGTTTCATAAAAAAAAAAAGCTTCCAGTTCAATCGATTCTTTCGTTTGTGACGTTGCGCGCCTTATCACAACTCCATAACGATGTTCCCGTCCACCAGGGGGGGCAATGTAATCTGTGCCCCTAGCGAGTTGCCACGATGGCCCACAAAGCGAGGGGGTAATATTTATGGGGGTTTGATGTCTTCACGAGCTTGAATTACGGGGGAGGGAGGGGTGCGTTTTGTAATGGGCAACTGAAACAGCAGAGTAAAACATCCCCTCCCCCCCCCCCCACCCGACACCACCATCCCCGCAGTCTGATTAGAAGTCTGATGACACGGACAAATTGAGCGGAGAGTAAAACTAGGGGGGGGAGGGGTCTTTGAGGGTAAGGTGGGGGAGGGCATCTTTCTATCAGTTCATATAGGGAAGAACTGACTGATTTCCCCCACCCCCCCACCCCTCTTTAATGTCAATATCTGGCTGGAAAGTGTCATTGTGATGTGATGGGGAAAAAATGAAATCGTCAAAATTCATGTCGTTTTTTTGGAGTATGCATAACGATGGATTTTTTTCGGGGGTTGGGGTGACGGGGTAGAGAGTTTTCAGGGTTCGTAGGATCTTTGAAAATCTGTGAATGTCCTAGGAAAAGTGACGTACCGGTACAATGAAATATGAAGTATTATGTAAAAATATGTGTCTTGCCTCGGCATTCGTGTAGTAACAATTAAATTTTAATAAAATTCAAGACAAATGTTTAATGTGCCAGTTGTTCTCAAAGCGGTTTCGTTCCTCCATCCGAGTGGATTCTTCAACCAAGGTTAACGAGCTCTGTCCATAGAATTTCTACGGCCTACTCGTTTTATTTTTACGTTTAGATTGTACTGCTGCATTATTTTACCTGTTAGATTCTACCGATGCGTCTTTTTACCCTATAGATTGTATTACTCCGTTATTAACCCTTTGGTTATACTGCTGCATTATTTAACCCTATAGACTGCGCTGCTGCATTATTTAACCGTTTAGATTGTACTGCTGCATTATCTAACCCTATAGACTGCGCTGCTGCATTATTTAACCATTTAGATTGCATTGCTGCGTTATTTAACCCGTTAGATTATACTGCTACATTACTTAACCCTTTCGATTATACTGCTGCATTATCTAACCGTTTA
>JAHWFP010128573.1:0-12861 GCA_023313725.1 Lithobius niger | reverse complement strand
ATTATGGATGTTTTCCAGCGGCAATAAGAAAGTCCATTTTGCCGGCCCTCCTGATGTTGCGAGTTTAATTCCGGATTTCAACGTTGGAATTATACCACCCCAGCAAAGTTACGCTGATGACGTCACTTGTGAAATCTGCCAAGCCCGAAGTCCACATGACGTCAGATTGTAATGTGCCATTGTCCTCCAAAATTAATATTCATTGTTTGTTGAAATAATCCAATTTGATCAATTGGTTGTAATAATACATAGCTACGATTTGTCTGTACATAATGCTTGACATCAATTGTAACCCTCGAGCTCGCTTGATCTTCCACCGGGTGCTCCCAACAATTAGGTATTAACCTAAAATTCCATTTCGCTACCAAATCTCCAAATCCCCGTATTCAATGGTAATTTCGGCCCTATAATTAGAATTTTTCCCAATTTCCCCGAACTTAAATTCAAACCAGACCAACCCTGTTGCTAGTTCAGCACTGCAACCCCATAGCTACTTAGTTTAGCAGTCAACGTATGAAATAGCCCGAAACTAACAAATCCAAATTTTCCCAAGTAAGCCTAACGCCGTTGACATTCCATTTAAGGCCCTAAGACAAGGTTAGTGTCGCCCTTGAACTTCAGGCGAGCCTGGGCACACGATCGCTCATATTTAACATTAAACTAACACCAAAACTGAACTACGACTACCAGCCTTGTTCCATCTGTTACGGTTAATTTGGAATTCTCGCAACCCCTTGACAAGCACCACGGCACATTTTCAAGCAAGTCCCTTAACTGTGGGGTTGGCATTGGGGCAGCTCCCACACGTACTAAAACCCCCTACAGTTAATTTGGTGGATTGGCTTGGAATCGAACCCGGGCCGCCCGCGTGGCAGGCGAGCTACACTGACGGGCAATACTGACTGGCCGGCTAAAAATGGTTTCTTTTGCCAGGAAAAACATACATAAGCTGTTAATTTCGCATTCATTGTCCCAATGGATGTGTCTCCCACATCCATTAGGACAATGAATGCTAAATTAACAGGTTATGATATTTCCAGCAGCAATAAGAAATTAAACTTTGTCATGGCAACAGGTATTTAACCCTCGGTATAATTATTAATAAGGGAGAATATTCTGGATCAGATATAAAATTATATAAAATAACGCAGTGTACCACTTTTATTTATATGAAACAAAAGATAAATGCAAAATAAATGGATTCAACACACCTTGATCATTTCTTTTCCAACTTCGTAAAATGATTAACAAAAAATGGGGAAATAAAATGAATTTTGGATTCAGAAGGCTAAGAAATAACAATCTTAAACAAAATGGTTGTAAGAACCCGCCAAGTATCAGCCAATCAAAGAAGTGATATCAGAACAATAACGGCTGCCACCAAGTTACTACATTAGTTACCAAGCTAATCCCACTGACTATTAGATCAAAGGTTAAATGAAAAACCTGACCATTGCAACAACCCGCAGCAAGGTCAAGTTTTTTTATTTAACGTCTGAAGTAATAGCTTGGTGGGATTAGCTTGGTAACTTGGTGGCAGCCATTTTTGTTCTGATATCACTAATTTGATTTGCTGAAACTTTGTGGGCTCTTTCACCATTGTGGGTAGGGTTTCAGATATCACTTCTTTTGTAGTTTTTTCCTTGCCAGTGCCCAGTTATCTACTCTCTGGCCAAGTTTGGTAGAAAAATATTGAATAGGAGCAGAGATATTATTTTTTAGTTTTGCTGGAGTGAAGCCTTCAATCATATAATTTGAAACGTTTGTTGATTTGCATTCAATAACGATATATGATTATTTTTGGCGTAATTTTCTAGATCACACCTCTCGATCATGCGAAGCATTGAGCAGTGACTCTCTGGCCGAGGGCGCCATTACTGAGGCATTGCAGCCAATCACAGACAGCAGCAGTAGCGTCTTCCGCAAGATCTGTCTTCCGGCAGGTAATCCTTGACTTTCATTGGCTTACACGGCTTCTTTCATGTTACTAGTTCATAATTCTATTTTTTTTATCAGGCTCATCAACGTGCCAGGATGTTCCATGGGCGTTTGAGCGTCTCCTCGGTGTTACCTTCGCACTGGTGGAAGATAAGAGGTTGACGGATGTGACTTCCGTTTCCGATTGCGAAAGCGCATGCGTGTCAGAGACTTCCTTTCAGTGCCGCTCGGCCACTTACGACGCCCGACGCCAAAGATGCCATCTCAGTCAGGAAGACAGGCATACAGTAACTGACGGATTGAAGCCAGAGAATGGAAAGGAATATTTGGAAAACCAGTGTGTGGATGTTGGTGAGTCAAATATGGGAATACGAATTATTTCCTAACTTATACCAGGATTAAATATAGGACTATGGAGCAGTGACACGACGTAGTATTAGTGTATATAACTCTATGCTGGAGCCTTAATGGGTTAGCTGCAAGGGGCACTGCAGAGAGAAACAGAAGGGCGTCATACTGAAACCGATGCTGTGAAGAGTGATTTCTTAGACCTAAAACGCGCGATTTTTGTTGTTGGAGAAAACAACGCTATTTTCAGCCTAAGAAATCCGCTCTTTCGTTGTTGTTCCCTCCATTTTTATGTAGTGCACCTTGTAGTTACGCCCTCCAAAACCCATACTGGTCCCAATATGGCGGCAAATGCCACTGCTCTATAGGACTATAGGTTCTCATTTGTTTGTGACCCAGTGACGCGAAAAGAGGCTAAGACCAGATCTCTACTTGCAACATCGGCTGGTTCTTGGATGAAAAATCGCGTACGCTACTAGATTGGTTGATATGGCCGATGAAAGCGCCACTGATGCGATTGATTTGTCCCGTTGCCATTGTCAGTCATCTGAGGGCGATACTTATAGCTAAAATAATGCTAATGTTCCTTCCATTGAAACGTTTTCCGAATACGCGAACGTGCCGCTATTTATTCCAAGCGCAAAGAAATAGATTACCTCTGGCTGAGTGGATAACTTTAACAATTACTTAAAAATACCTTTATAGATAATACAAATTTGTCACGCAAATATACGTATATAATTACAATTATCATTTTGAAAACCGCCACTAGCTGTCAATAGATGGCGCACCTCACCAATCCAAGACTCCCCGATGCGATTTGCTACGTCAATTCCCGAACAGACCTTGAAGAAATAGTTCAGTCTTGGCGGCCATTTTGTATTCCCCACCTAATATTGTTGTAGGTCGGGCCGGATAATTTACTGGGCATGCCCGGACCAAGGCACTAACTCTATGACCTTACATGATGCCCATTATAGTCCAGATTAACAAAAACAATGAAAAATACAGTTCTTGGCTTTGACCACATTATCTGTTTATACACAACTTCATAACTTGTCGTTGCATTCTCGCAGCTAGAAGCTAGAAATTATCTGAAATTCCAACATGGCGGCGGTTTTAGCTCTGCCAACTCGCAACGAAACGAGTCAATAACTAAGTTTATGAGCGATTGGGAAAATTCTTTCGTCAGGAGAATTTTGTTTGCCTTACTGTCACGAATTATAAGACTCCAAGAATTTGCTCAAACTATGTCGGATTTACCCAATCCCGGTAGTGTCGTTACCATGGGAACGACACGTCTGCAATCGCGATTAAATTACAGTTGCGAGAACGCAAAGGCGAGTCGTTGCGTAAACGAGCCCTTAAACCGAAACGCGAAATTTCTACCCATGAAGAACCCATCTGTTTCACTGCTGTGCGCTCATGGAATGTTGTCGCGCACGGACGTGTCGGTACCTGGACTGTAAGGGCACGTTTACGCAACCCCTCGCTTTTGCATTCTCGCAGCTAGAAGCTAGAAATCACCTCAAATTCCAACATGGCGGCGGTTGTGTGTCTGCCGCCTCGCCACGAAAACAGCACATAACGTGAGTTCAGAAGCGTTTGGGAAAATTGTTTCATCATGAGGAATTCTTTATATTATTGGCACGGATTATAAGACTGTAAGTATTTACTCAAACGATGTCGGATTTAGCTAATCCATTTACCGTTGTTACCATGGCAATGTCACCTTTGCCATCGCGATTGAGTTCTAGCTGCGAGAATGCAAAGGTGGCAAGTCGCTGCGTAACGCGACCTTACACGACTGTTTTTTTCCCCGCGCCTACCTATTGGGTGAAAAGCTACTCTGCATTTTTTAACGCAAGTTAAAGCTTGCAGCACACTACTCCGTTCCGGCGACTAACAGCAACGGATGGTCCAGCGCACATTGCTTCCGGCGCTAACCGTTTCTGGCGGCTCCGCTGAGCTTTTAAATTTGATCGGACCCGAATTTGCAATGCAAATGACGAAGGACTTGTAGTAAGTAACCTTAAATAGGTCATTAAATACAAAGTCGTAGTAAATTAGGTATTAATTCTTTACGCTCGGGCATGATAGCATTTAAGTCCAGAAGGCAACGGAAATGGGTTCGCATCAGTATTCAATAGGGGAATGACGTTGTGCGCAGGCGCGTGGGGGGGCGACGACGACCGTCGACTGACAGCGGGTGCGTGCGCATCTCCGATTATTTTTTGACTGAAAGGATTCTGCCTCTACAATTCCGTCCATCGGCCAACGAGTCGTCACGGAACGGGACGGAGTAGTATACGCGGCTCCTCTAATTTACATGATTTTAATTCAAACAGGAATTTGACGGCCTGTGACGTGAAGGAACGGAACAGAACAGAGTAGTGTGTTACAAACTTAACACGACTGGTTTTCTTTCCCCGTACCTATCTATAATGGGTTAAAAGCTATTCAGTATATTTTTAATGCAGGTTAACCCAGAAAACAGTCACGACCAGCCGTTCCACATTTGGTCGTGACCCAGAACGTGAGCTAGAGCATGCGGTAATGGTACCACGGATACTCCATCGAGCCCTACGGGCTGCCCTTCATGCCACTTCTGTTAAAGTTCAGCAGAACTAGACGGCTCGTTTAAGTTTCTGCAGAAATCCTTGAGAATGAAACATAGTATTGTAGCGATGGCCTGGCTGAGGAGAGATGCTATTTGATGCTGGAATATTGATGAGTGATCATCGCTACTTGACCAGCATTAAGGAGAGATTGGAGTTCAGGCATTGTCGACGGTTAATTTAGGATTATAGGATTATAATGGAACATTAGGTTTAATGACGATAAAAGCAGAGACATAACCTGGCTTAATGGTTCAGTTACTGAAAGATGGTAGTTTAATGCCAGACCGGCTGACTCGCGC
This sequence comes from Lithobius niger, assembly GCA_023313725.1. Classification (NCBI taxonomy): domain Eukaryota; kingdom Metazoa; phylum Arthropoda; class Chilopoda; order Lithobiomorpha; family Lithobiidae; genus Lithobius; species Lithobius niger. The sequence continues at coordinate 7,655 of JAHWFP010128573.1, read as the reverse complement.
CAAATGGAGGAAAGAGAGTTAGGCCCAAAATAGGCTTAGTTAAAGGTGCTGGGGGCTTAAAGTTAAAGGGGGATTGCCACCAAATGACATCTATATCCATTTGTCGCAATCTTGTTCTATCTAGCCCTTACTTTCAACAGGCGAAGGAACACACAAATGAATTTCTTTTTACACAACAGACAACCGCTAGATGGGCGCCATCTAGTGACAGTGATATCGTTAACCTTGCCCTCTTGATCCCTGGTGCACATGGACGCACCAACTTTACATTCAATAATAAAGGAAGAACGTGGCTTGTTTGTTGTGCAAAGCGAAATTCCTTTGCGCATTCCTTCGCTTGGTGAAATCAAGTGCATACATGCAACTAAATAATGGTAGACGGCGCTAGATGCTGCAACCTGTCATTCCGAGAATAGGCACCTTTAAGTTTATTTAAGGTTCTAATTAAGTTAGGCCGAAAGGTCTCCATACGAGAGGGAGGAATTGTTGCTGGTGAGATGGTCGAAGTGGGAATGACCAAGTGAGCTGGGAGCAGGGCCGTAGCTAGCCCCTTTGGCGCCCAAGGCGAGCCAACTGAGCGGCCCCCCCCCCCCCGCCCCCCCGGACCCATCTCCAGCAAAAAAAAATTCACGGAGATTACATAACTAAATAGTAACTACTCCTAAAAAATGAGAGAGACTTGTACCAGGTATTTAAAGCGGTTGAGGACAATGAACATTAACGGGTAGTTTTTATTGAACTAACGCGAGATCATGATAATTTTGGCTTGTCAACTGTTCAAAAAACCCCAGATAAGATGACAAGAGATGAGGGTAACCTATTTCGCTGAAATAAATTGAAAATAAACGTTTCAAAATAACTAATTCAACTGGAATCAAAAAACTGTTGTTTTTTTTCCACCTATTTTCGCATTTTTCGGATGCAAGCATGTCCTTAAGAAACAAGAAGCAAGTACACTGAAGTGATTCTCTGTAAACTTTTTTTATTATTATTTCAATGCAGCGAGCACTAGACCAAGTCCAAGCAAGCACATTGTAAATTTTAAGGGTTGTAAACCTTGGTGCGATCTGTTAAAAAAATATATTTGAGCTTTCCAACCTACTTCCAAGGTTACATGGTTGGCAGGAATTCGGCGTGGTGCCCCTAGGAAAGCGGCGCCTTAGGCGGCTGCCTTGCTCGCCTTACCCTTCCTACGGCCCTGGCTGGGAGCAAGGCTCAGGTCGGCTTGTTGCTTGCAATGATGACTTTTGACTTTTGACTGCGGTGACAGTTTTGCAGTTTTTGACTCTAAATTCAGTGATTCTTCTCAGTTAAACTTGATCTTGATTGTTACGATGCGGCTGTCTTGTAAATGCCGGCAGCAAATGACGTCACACTCTTCAAGAATCTTGAGTTGTGAGATTTCTGTCCAAAAATCTCCAATTCTGGATAAACGTCACTCAGTATCACAAATCATTAAAAACTAATAACGTGCGTGTGTGCGTGCGTGTACGCCTACTCCTCTTGAACCAAGACACCTATAAAGATGGGAGTACGATCAAACGAAAGACAATTAAACTGCGCAGCCGTTATGCCTGTTTTTGTCGCTGTACTTAATCTTATGACCCTCAAATACACGAAAAAACCTGAAAAAAGTAACGTCAAAGTTTTTTGACCCTCATGACGTTTGATCATGACGTCATACTTTGTTCATAGAAAGTTTATTATGCCTGAACTTACTTTGACCTTTCGAGTTAACGTTGCCTGATAAAACTATGACGTTGTATTTTGCAACTATGTACGAAGTAACAGAAACATGACATATCATAATACATAAATTTCAAAATCCGTAGGAAATCATATGACATGACATGACATGACATGACATGTTTTCGGAACAGCCATAGTTGACATGTAGCCATGTCGACTTTGAGGTTGCAGTTCAAAGAACGAATGTAGCAATGAACTTGCTTCAAAAAATATTTATAAAGGACGACGTATTTTGCACCATACTACATATATAACTTAAAACTGGTTTTGCTTCATGTGACTGATGTACGGAAAAAGGCAGACCTGTAGAAGGTTGACAAACATTCCGTTTTTGCAGGGGATGGGTGCATGGCCTGGTTTGGGAGTCCTAGTTGGGGCAGTTGTTTTTGCTTTCTGTCTCAGATTTGTGAAGACTCTTTGCTTCGTAAAGCTATAAGCTTTAGCCGCTACATTAAATCAAAGTAAATTTAAAAAAAACAAAAAAACAACCAAACTCAAAATCTACTAGACCGCTCCACTATAGATGAAATTGAGTGTATTGGCAATTATTAAAACAATGAAAAGATGAATGAATACAGTACAGCCATTACTCGTCGGGCAGAACTGAAGGCCGTGAAAAGAAAATAGAGGAGGATGCAACTGACTAAACATCGGGTGAAGGACGGAATGCCGATTCCCTATAGAATGGGGCTATTTAAGGGCCTGCAAATACGTTGGTATGGGGCCAATGGGGGAGTCGTGGATAGAAAGAAATACAAACTATTTTAAATTTAGTCCAGGTTTACCGTAATCTTAAATTTTTAGATTTGAGTTGTGGTTTTTTTTTTTTTGTGTAACAGCCTATTTTACAGCCTCACTTTGTTTGCTTGAAGATGTTTCCTATATCTGGGGTCCGAAATATTGCGGTTTAGTAAAAGTTGTGCATTTTATGAATCGTCAAAAGATCACCCAAAAATCCATCACACAGACACCTGTCCATAAACAGGAAAATGCAAACAGCAATCCCTGTAAACACCAACCCCAAATTTCTCTTTTAATATCTTGTTTCCTTGTAATGAATTTATTTAGCTGCCACCAACTGCCGATACGAAGAAGTGCACAATGCAACTGTGTCTGTGGTTGACGCCATTACGACAGCAACAAGTCAACAGGATTGTGCAAGAACCTGCGACCAGGTAATGTTGGAAGGGCATGTGCTTCACATTTTTTTTGGGTTTCACCTTTTAAATGGGGAGGCAAGGGGGCGGGGGGAGGAACGTCTGGGAGGACACTGTTCCCCGAACAAGTAGAACAAGCAGATGGTGCTCTATCGATGATTTGCGGATCTAGTAATTGTATTAAATAAATACGGATGCAAACCTATTTACGTTGCCTTTTGGACTTAAATGTCAGACTGCCTGAGTGGGGAATCGAACTCAGGACCTTTGAAACCAAAAGCCAAGGTCCTACCGCTGGACCGTGTCAATCTGGCTCAGTGGTAGGACCTTGGCCTTTGGTTTCAAAGGTCCTGGGTTCGATTCCCCGCTTAAGCAGTCTGACATATAAGTCCAAAAGGCAACGTAAATAGGTCTGCATCTGTATTTAGTAACAAGACATTGTTAATGGAAGCTTGGCGCATCTCACATACAATACAAACCGTTAGGCCTAATTGCGTGAAAATATAGCCCTTCTTACATGCGGTGCTATCTGGTAGAATGTCAACTTAATAATATCAAACCTTTAAAACCATGCACCGCTTTTTCTCTCTGCCGTGACGTGCGTATCACGTGATTCGGCTATACCACTCAGACGACCACACAGCAGCTTTTTCTCGTTCGTCATTGGCTAACACATGGCGACGTCACGACAAAAAGCCGTCCGTCGCACGGGGTTTAGAGTTTAGGGGAAAATTGTCCGGTTAAAAACTCAAGCTCCCTATCCAAACGTTCGTTACACTTTACTACTAATTTCGGTTTTTTTTTTTATTTCCCAATCTTTTGTTTCAGAATGTCCGCAGCATATGTCGCTCCTACGGATTTGCAGAAGATACCGGTGTTTGCCTTTTGAGCTCGTATGACGGATTGGCGTTAAAAACGAATGCAACAACTAAAGCGAATTCTGTGTACGGCGAACGACGGTGCTCAACAGGTGAGACTATAACTATTGTGTACGCGGTCATCTTGAGTCCTGCAGGTATTTTACGAGCGGCTACGTCTTCCTGGAGGGAGCGGCTTTAATCGACGGCCGCCATTGTTTTTGTAACCATCGTGGATATCAACAAGGCACTCTGCTACCAAAAACATACAATTGATTAACTCAAGATAGGCCGCGGACACTATAGAGTAAAGAGCTATAGTCGCACGGGAGAGGTAACCAATTCAAAACCCAAAAGTTATCAAGTTGCCAGTTGCTAGGTTGCAGAAAGAGTCGGTATTAGAAAGTAGTAATATCAACAAACAAAGAAAAGGCCGCCAAGATTAACTCTATTAATCAACCAATTTGCCACATTGCGCTGTTCTTTTATTTCAGTATACAGATGTATGGTAAGATCAGGGCTTTGTTTAACATCCCTGTAATGTGTGATGCAGTGGCAACTCGGACCAGTGCACTGTGACTTAGGTTGGCGCTAATGATCTAGTTGTCGACGCGCCAGTAAGCCTCATTCCTCCCCTCCCCCCCCCCCCATCAGTCTGTTTCCATTTCCGACTTATAAATTTGACATCGACTGCTGTGAGATCACTGATATTTGAAGATAATATGTCTTAAATTTATAAGACATATCTTCAAATACGAGCGATCTAACAACAGTCGATGTTGGAGTCTTTCTATGGAGAAAACTTGGTGAATCCTTTTAGCCTTGTGAGGTATTTTTTTTATTATTATTTATTTAGCAAAAAAAACAAAAAAAAAACAATCTATACACCGACAACGGTAGTGATTTTTATGTTGACTTTTAATGTATTCTTAAGTTAGGTATTCGTTGGTTTTTATATGTTATAATTGATATTTTTATTGGTCGTCACTGTATAACTTATGGATGGGTTGATTGTACGTTTTGTAAGCCACGGCTTTTCACAAGTTTCGAAATGAATTTAAGGCCGTCATTGGTAATAAAATAATTATGATTAAGTAGCTGTAAAGTATAATTGATATATTTTTTTGACAGATGAGTGTTTGGAAGGCTCCTGGACGTATGAAAGGGTGAATGGACAACTTTTGAAAACAGTGGCCCTCCAACTTCCGTCCCCAGCCAACCTGTCTTCCAACCTCACATCAACTTGCATGGCAGCCTGTTCCGCCAGCAATGAATGTGCGGGAATCATGTAAGCATTTACTGTAACAACCGTCAAGATAAGCATTATGTTTCCCGGTAGGGCGGACTAAGGGCGCCCGCGCACTGAGCGACTTGGCCGCGTGGCCAGGTTGCTGCAGCCAATGAAAATGATTCGTGCGTGGTTTTACATAAACGGTAAGCATTCTCATTGGCTGCAGCGACCTGGCCGCGCTGGCAAGTCGCTCAGTGTGCGGACGGCTTAAATGCGCTTGCGACTCGGCTACGAGTGTTACACACGTTCTTTCTAACCGTCCAAAACTGCGAAATTCCACCAAAATCTCGGTTTGGGTTCGCATTTTCAGGAAGGTCTTATATAGCGTATCCTACAAACACAAAGTTATTTCACTCAAGTTTTTTTTTTACTTGTTTAATATTGGTTTTACTGCATGAGCAGAGCTAAACTGTTGGCCACTTGTCATTCGACTCCACCTTCTTTACCAGTGTCGGATTGGGGCAGCCCAGGAACCCGGGGAGGACCCCACTACTGGAGGACGTTGTTAAAAAAAATGTAAAAACTTAACAAAAATTTGAAATGAATTCATGAAAACTGCTGTCTAGGTGCAGGAAATCGTTTCAAATTCATGGTGATATCTTTAAAATATGCTTGCTGACAGGGTTCCTCCCCCCCCCGAAAAAAGGGAGGGGGCCCCCCCCCCACCACCACCACGTCCTTTTCAACTGCTAAGGTTGTCTGTCTCGGAACGAAGAGGAACAATTTTGCTAGGAAATACCTACGAACTTTTACACGCCGCAAGCAAACAATTTCCGTCTACCTAGGTACTCAGAAGTCTAATGTGTTGCACCCGGCAGAAACTTAAATGAAGGAATTTTAAGCCAAAGCCCCGGCATCCATTCAAGCCTCGGCCTAGAATCTAGGAAAAAATATCCCCGGATATACCCGGTAAAAATATCCCAGTATAAATATCCCCCGGAAAAAATATCCCCTGTAGTCGTAATGTTTTCTTATTGGTCGTACGGTTTAATTCTGCGGACTCCTCTACCATAGCACGACTTATGGACACCCCTACCGCAGCATGCGTTTTACGGACTACCCTAGCACATCACTGTGGAATGGACGACATTAAAGTGGGACTATCACCGATTGAAAAGGGAACGAAAATACCGTGGCGCCATGTAACCTGTACAGCTTGCTCCCAGGTGCACGAGGACAGACCAAATTTTCACTCAATATAGTTAAGGAGGTCGTGGCTTGTCTGATTCATTGAAAGAAATGCCGTAGTGCATTCCTCCGCTTGGTGCAAGCAAGTGCAAGTACTAGACAGCGCGAAATGTTGCCAGATTTTGCCAACTTTAAATCTGTGCTAGTGCCACTTTAAGGGGTAGGGTCGGGGAAGTTGTTCAATATTAATCATGGACTAGCTCACTAATACCGATGTCATACAAGGCAGGAGAAGTTTTTGATCGTTTAGTGTTTTTTAACTTTTTTGGGTTTTTTAGGACTAAAACGTTCCTAAGGTACCAAAATGGAGGACGGAAATGCCCCTAAGGTCCCCAAGAACGTATACCTCTGGTATGGGGGAGGGGTGGGTTGGAAAAGATGGGGGGGGGGGGGGGGATCGGGTTGGGTTGCTCTCCTAATATTTTCATGTGTATGCCACTAATATACCTATCACGTTTATAATACTCGAAGTAGTTATCAGCGAGCTCGGTTTCATTCTTTACGACTTTCCTTATTTTTTTTGTTAATGGAATGGAGTACAAACGGGTCCACCACCAGACGTTTTTTTACTACGTGACAATGATATAAATTACGACTAGATACTCATAAAGAAGATGTTTTAATATTGCCCCAAATTAATTTTTTTTCGGGGATGTTTTTTCCGGGGATATTTTTACCGGGGATATTTTTTTCAGGGGATATTTTTTCCAGGGGATATTTATACCAGGATATTTATTCCGGGTTTTTTTTTCCCGGGGATATTGTTTCCGCTTACCTCGGCGTACCCCTGTTAGCGAAGGGTCCCGGAAGTGCGTTATTTCTCATGTGCATGTCCTGGGCCCAGACATGAGCGCGATTGCATTCAGGGAAATCAGGGATAGGCCAAGTCCAGGATTGAAACCGGGACGTTTGGCTTAAAGTTCCTCCATTTAGAAATCGTCTGTCCCGAGTGCAAAACATTGATTTTTTTTTTTTTGGAGTAACTATATACGTAGGTGGAAAGTGCTTGCTTAAGGACACAAAAGACTAAGAATGAAAACGCGTGAAGTATATGTATTTGCTTGTGCAAGCTTATACTGGTTATTGGACCACTTAAATTTTTGAAAAAGTTTTCTAAAATTCGCGTTACTCATATTCACCTGCAAAGTTTTCGTAACTGCACATTGCAAAGAAATGTAATAAAAAACCTAGGGTAAACGGTCAGGGCCGCAACTCCCTTTCTGGGGGCCTGAGGCAAACAATAAAATTGAGCCCCCCCTCAACAAACAATTTGGAATTTCCGTCTTTTTTCATTATTTTGACTCTACTGTTCTGAGGGCCCCGGACTATGTTTGGGGGTCCCTCTGGGGGTGGGGGTACGGGCCATCCCCCCCCCCCACCTAATTGTGACCTTCAACAAGGTCGCCTCCAGCT
>JAHWFP010128571.1:0-11263 GCA_023313725.1 Lithobius niger | reverse complement strand
TATATCCCCGAAACGTTGTGTAGTTTTGCTTCTTTGTGCACATTTTTTAGCTTTTTATTGACTTTATCCCCACTAACATTAGTGGGACCTTCACAATGTCACGATTTTAACACTATCTGAACCTCGGTTTACCAAATTATACGTAGTTTCCCCTCCTCATGCTTCATTATTACCAACCCTATGCTCCCTCACGTGACTACAAGCGATGCTGTCATACAAACCCACAGAATTATCGTTAAATATATCGTTAAGCATACGATAAACGAATGTAAATCATTATGAAAAACCTATAAACATCAATAAAAACGTTTAGATACATTCCGTATTTATGTTTGGATGTTCTCACTGTGTTCCTCGTTCATGGTTGAATGTTTCGTTCCTGTTCTTTCAAAATGACGTGAAGCAAAATCTAACTAAAATGTAGGTAGATCGTTATGGAAACGTCAATACAACAATAAAACAAATGTTCATATTTTTTGCATTCGTGGAAGATGACGGAGCTGAAAATGTATATAACGAGTACCTTCCTCTTGACTGTATTAAAAAAGATGAACCCTGGTTATTAACACAGGATAAAAATGGAGAATCACACATGATGATCTTAGAAAGCAACTGATGAAAAAGGTTTGCAGCGGTGAAAAAAAATCAATATGAAGGGATATATCTTTAAGAAATGTTTAAACCCATGCTTGAACCATTAAAAAGTATCGTTAGATAAATTGAGAAAATCAAGAAGGTGGATGATGACAAGGAAGCCACGGTTAACTGCTACCGGTAGCAGAACGAATGCTGTTGGCTCATAGAAACGAATGCTTCAAAATCAACCCTGCACTATCACTCAGATTCAAGAAACCAGATGAAAAATTCCTGGAATTTCGCCAGTAGTCGCAAAAATTCCGTCCCCATAATAGTTTACACTGACTTTGTATGCCTGCTTCGCCCATCCAAACCTCTCACCCCAACCCTAACACGAGCTCGCCTACTAAAATTCTATTGCACGCACCTCGTAGTTTTGGATATGTCATGAGAGGCCAGGTCGGGGAAATTGTTAGCTGAGATTATAACTCGGGACTGGATGCCATTGACATTTTTTTTAAGGAAGTATGGTTAAAGAAGGCCAACATTACAACGAAATTTCGAAAAAGATAAAACCTCTAAATCTTACGCCGGCCAAAAGACTCGACTTCTACAATGCCAACATTTGTGACTAATGCGAGAAACTAAAGATCATGGAAAATCCAGGGTCCCCTTGTTCTATAAATCTAGTGAACCACGGGTAGGACACAAGATTAAACCCAACACTAAACTGGTTTCGAATCTGTTGCACAAGAAGAAGTACTTTGTGCATTACTGGAATTTGAAGTTTTATTAACGTCACGGGTTAATTCTCCACCACATACGAAGAACCCTGAGTTTCAACCAAAAGCACTGGATGAAGGAATACATTTACTTTAACACCAGCAAGAGACAGGTGTCGACTGAGCCATTCGAAAAGGACTACTTCAAATTGTTAAATATTTCGATTTTCGGCAAGACCATGAAAACCAACACTTCTCAGCCCCACGGTATTCCTTCAACATCCTGCATGAAAACCTGGTACAAATTAACCGCCATCCATGTAGCACAATGTGTGATCTTCCAATGTAATGGGAGTTTTCTTCTTGGAACTATCTAAGTATTATTATATCTGACTATTTATGTTATTATTATATTATTAAGTTTGCTATGTTCCAATTCCACTACAATTTCATTCAGTCAAAGTATAGTGAGCGAGCAATGCTCCTTTTTACCTACACAAACAGCCTCTGCTATCACATCGAAACCCAGGATATCTACGAAGATATGATGCGGGGCCGTGAGCGATTTGATGCCAGTAATTACCCTACAGCTCAAAGCTTTTCTCCTCAGCTAACAAGCAGGTCTTGGGAAAAATTAAAGACGAGATGGCTATAATCACCATCCTGGAGTTTGTAGGTTTACGCTCCAAGATGTATGCTGTTAGAGCTGTGAGCCGTGAAACGACTATGAAAAACAAGGGTATTCAGTCTGCATTCATAAAAAACAAAGTTGTATTTCGACGACTACAAACCCATGTTGATGTCAAAATCTCCACCTCAGAAGGGGACTTGGGCGAAAATCACTGGTGTTTGCCAAGAGCTAAGTATGGAGAAGATTAATTTCCAAGTCGCTGCTCTCACCCTACGATGACAAACGATTCGAACTGGATGATTGCAAAAACACCCTCTCCATTGTAGTCCATGCAGTTAGTGCAAAAACATTTCAGTTCCGGCAACAAGCTACATATTGTACATATTGTACATGTCACATGTTGTAGTTTACAAATCCGCCGGGAGACACTCCCGGAAGTGACACATATATCCGTGATGGCATCATCAAAATGACCACCGCGCGATGTACTAAATCTCTACTATCTCCGGATCTAATTGATCAACCCTATCGTGCGACTTATTGTTGGAAAGATAATTTAATTTGCTAAAAGAAATTCGGAAAAATATATGCCATAAATCTGTCAGTTTTGGTTTAATCTGAAGAAAAACATAATACGACTGCTGTGCAATATACTAATTCCCAATTATCTCTGGAACTAATTGATCAATCTTTTCGTGCAAACTATCGTTGGAAAGGTAATTTAATTTGCTAAAAGAAATGCCAGAAAAATGTACGCCGTAAATCTTTTAGTTTCTACGTAATTTGAAGGAAAGCACATGATGATGTCCTTAAAATGGCGACCATGCATTATACTAAATCTAGTGTATCTCCGAAACTAATTCATCAATCTTATCTTGCGACCTATTGTTGGAAAGATAATTTGATCTTCTAAAAGAAATGCCTGAACAATGTATCCCGTAAATAATTTAGTTTTTGTTTAATATGATGGAAAGGGTAACGTGTATGTAATTATTGCTGCTTTATATGTGGTTCTTTTGGAAACGGTAAATTATTAAAGCTGTGTCGTATTGTTCACAGTGCGTCACTTGAGCAGTGGCCTTTACAGGCACACGGTAGTGTTCAGGAAAGTAATTGTTTAATATCACAGCTCATACCTCACTTAGTAAACTTTCAAGTCTATAGCGGCTACGGTAGTTGTCATCCATCAAAAATATCTATTCAGCTGATTCTTGTTGCCTCCCCTTTAACGGTTGCCTGAATTGTCAAGTCATCACCCTGATTCTGATAACCTCATTCTGCAGATTATGATGGCCTGCGATGCTAACCTTGTGTGCGTACCTACTTTGTTTTACGTGCGATCTGCCCTTCCTGGTTTTGCAAGAAAGGCTTGAACAAAGTTTTCATTCTCGCCACTACCTGCTAACTCACAATCAATCTTTGAAATTACAGCCATTTCTACGTGCAGTTTTGTGATGGTTGATCGGCCTTAAACTGGTGTCTGTGATGAATTGATCTTCTTAAGAATACTTATCGTGAAGTTCATGGCATGGCGAACCATGGATGAGGTATTCACATCATATACTGGGAGCAGAATTGATATGCCTTTACCTTTCAAACCTTCATGGATGTTTTGACGGGACTGGAAGGCTACCCAGGATAACACTTTACCTTCGTGGTCAGCCTTGCTTCTGGTGGATTAGACCAGTCCATCATTTCCACAGGTGTATCAATGGTTTTTTCTTTGACCATTGATAACGGTTCACCACATGATGCTTCGTCGTATGAGGAAGACTTGTGGAGGACTCGGGCAAGCCTATTCTTTTTTATTATTTTATTGTCCTAGGTTGAGACTGGTTGTCAAAAAAAACGCATAATAAAGTCAACTTAAATTACACATATAAAGTGGCAATAATTATGTGTAGATTTTGTTTTTCTTCAAATTAAACAAAAGAGACTTACGCCATACATTGTCATTGCAGTTCTTTTGGCAAATTAAATTATATTTCCAACAACAGGTCGCAGGATAAGAGTGATGTATTCGTTCCAGAGATACCGCAGATTCGTATATCGCATGGTAGTCATTTTTATGACGGTATAATATGTTTTTCTGTATATTAAACAAAAGCTAATATATATAGAGCAAACAATGCTCTGGCAATTCTTTTAATAACCTAATTATGTTTCCAACGATAGGTTACACCGTAAGATTGATCTATTAGTTCCAGAGATATACGAGATTTAGTAAATCGCACGGTGGCAATTTTCAGGACGTCATAATATGTTTTCCTTCAAATTACACAGAAACTGATAGATTTACGGCATACATTGTTCAGGTATTTCTTTTAGCAAATTAAATTACCTTTCCAACGATAGTTCGCAGGAAAAGATTGATCGATTAGTTCCGCAGATAATTGAGAATTAACATATCACACAGCAGTCATATTATGTTTTTCTTCAGATTAAACCAAAACTAATAGATTTATGGCATATGTTGTTCAAGCATTTCTTTTAGCAAATTAAATTATCTATCCAACAATATGTTGCACGTTAGGATTGATCGAATAGTTCCGGAGATAATAGAGATTTCGTACAACACATGGTGGCCATTTTGATGACGTCATCACGGATTACGTCGTCACTTCCGGGAGTGTCTCACGGTGGATTTGGAAACTACAATGTGTGTACAGCTTCCATCTGCAATATGCAGCTTGTTGCCGGAAGTGAAATGTTTTGGCACTCTTTATCGCTAACAGCACGTACTATTGGCCATTATTACATGGGGGTGGAATACGGGGACGCCGACGACTTCGACTCTGAGGTGGATGTGATTAGTGACGAGGAGCACGAACACAGAATTAGCCTAGCCTGCAAAGAGCGAGTTTATGAGCAATTGGTAAGGTGAAGCGATTGGAAGAGAAAGCCAAAGCTGCAAGAAGACTGAGTTTGTTCCTGAATCATCAGCGAAGAGGGAAGGAGAGCATAGCTAGAAAGTAGTGGGTGCAAACACAAATCTATATCTCGATGGACCCGAAATTTAAGAAAGTCACTTTAGAAAACGATTCAGCTGCAAACGAACAGCGCTGACCAACGAAACTGAAGTGTACATGAAGAGAGTTTGGCAAAAAAGGCAGCGAGTGAAAGAAAAGTGTGAGTCTCAACATGAAGAGCGTTGCACAAAAAAGATGGCTGCATGTAGAAAAAAACTTAATAAACGAATGTCATATTTAAATTTATTTAAGAATTAATTTCGTTGCGCCTCATATGAATGATATCAAATTACATAGACTATGCCTACGGTGGGACCACATAATAAAAAAAACCACCTAGCACTTAGACTGGATGTGTCTGAAGTATTTTATCTAGTACTAGGACCCCTCAAATCCTAAGGTGGTGTGGAAAAGAGTGCATTGTTAACACCTTCATGCCCCAGTTTTGTTGGAAGTTTGATTTTTAACATTTTGGTCAGACAAGCTTGGATATTATTTTTATGGTTTTTGGTAGCCACCATGGATGAAATGCAGAGTCCTTCATGCCCCAGTCGTGTTACAAATGTATTTTTTTAATTCTGAACAGACACCATGCGTGAACTGCAAAAAACCCCATTCATATTGTGATCGTGAACTTGATGCGCGTTGACGGTCAAGGGTCGAGGGTAGGAGGGCTGGGTCTGTGACCATATCGCAATCGTATCTTACTTACATTCACAGTCTTATGAATGGTGTGATTTCTACCCAAATCCAAAACTGGTGTAAAAGAAGCTGCCAAGCTCCAAAAAGAGTCAGCATTTAAAAGTAGTGATATCATTCAACCAGGGAAAGGCTTCCAAGTTTAATCCTATTAGCCAAGCTAATCACACCAAATAATACTTTGGATGTTAAATGGAAACTTGAAAATTGCTACCAAAGGTAATAATATTCTAGTTTTCATTTAACTTTCAAACTATTAGTCAGTGCAATTAACTTGGCTAAAAGGATTTAACTTGGCGGCTTTTCCCTGGTTGAATGATATCACTACTTTCAAAGTCTGATCCTTTTTGGAAACTTGGCAGCTTCTCTTACAACAGTTTTGGTTATTGGTAGATATGTAGCCGTCTATAGTAAAGAGTTACTACAAACGTTCAGTAACACACTATTGATGTATAAGACAAGAATGATGAATGAGAGTCAGCCAGACAGTTTATATAAATTATGTAAACTAATCCTTTCTTTACATTAAAAATGTGTTTTTTGAAGAAAATTTGTTGCTGAATATTAACCAGTTTGTTTTCAATACGATCCACAGTTTAGACGTTAAATGCCAAAAAAAGATGATTTCATTTGACTTGGCACCAGTCAGATTCGGGTTTAGAGATGGCAAATTAACCTCAAACCATCGGGTGGCCAAATGTCTAACCATTGGCAATTTTATGCCAGACTTTTGGTTTGCTCCACATGACTGTTTGTGCACTTCACCAGTTAGGAACGTAAATATTTTACCTGAAAGCCCCTTCAACTGCAGTGTATTGGAGAAAACATTCCTCTAGACATTTTGAGTAGTCTACAGTTGATAAACAAGGTTTGGTAGTTCTGTTGATAAACAAGTACTGAAACAGAAAAATATGTAAACGAAATTAACAACCGAATCAATCCGAAAAACACAGGTCCATCATAAGTCCCATTAACAGCATCAGTGTATACCTGACTATATTCACTGTACTAACTCCTGACTTTAAAATGCTATTATAGTAGGTATAATTAGGATATAAAGTTGTAATCATGCTTAGACTAAAGACGGAGAAGTGCTTTTACAATAAGGGCATAACCTAAGTGGTTCCTTAATTAGGGCTGATTATTAAGAAGAAAGTAGAAACACTCTTCTGAAACACTAATTTTTTTCTGCAATGGTTGTGTGCTGATCAGGTTATTGTTGTTAACAAAAAATTGTTGAACATTGAGCAAAAAATATGTTTATTTTGCAAGACAGCAGAGACACAGGATAACACCAAATAAGTCAGAGGCAACCGGACTGTAAATGACATCAACACACCCACACCATGAAGAGGGTGATATAATATTGAAGAATGACGTCATGAAAACAAAATCGCTGCGCCCATAGGCATCATCTATTATTATCTAGTCTGTGAGATAGTAACTGTTTTAGTTTAATCCCACTGTCAACTTACAACAACTTACAACAGTAGCCATCACAGACATGATTCTTCATTCCATAATTAACGACTTTAATGTAGTTGTTACTGCAAATTTTTATAGAATTTAGACCGAGTTATGATGGGAAACTGAGTGAAATCTTGTCAAGATGATAAATGGGGTAGACTGAATGACGCTGCACAATGGAGATTAGGGTGTATCATACAGGTCAAATTTTTTTTTTCGAATATCTAATCTAATTTCCAATAGTGCGGAAAAATTGTCTTATTGGACAAGTAGTACGTTTGAAAAATTGTGTATATTGCTTAATATCTTCAGTTGCCGCCAGGGCCTCATATTTCTCAAAATTTACCAAAAAAGACTGAAAATCTATACTTTTACAAAAATAAATTTTAAATTAAAATTCTACTTTCTAATAGTGCGGGGTTGTTGTCTCATGTGGCCCTTGGTGTTTGTAAAACAATTCATATCTCCAGTTGCCCCTAGGCCTTTTCATTTCTCACGTTTTTATTGAAAAAATCGTAAAAATCATGAATTTTGAAATAAAATCATACATTCAGTTTATTATTGATTACACTTATATTTATTGCTAACAGAGGGAAACAATTTATTCGTATAGCTCTTAGTATGTGTGCCAATACAAGTACATTGATTAATTATTATTTATGTCTTAGTGGAGTTGAAAGTGGGCATTTTTCTTCGTGATGCAAGTCTTGAATAAATATATCCATCTGATTTTGCACCACATACTGCAACTGAAGCCTCTGATACCAACTGAACACACCTCTCAACAGCTTGCGTGTGGCAAGGAAACTTCGTCACATCTAGTACTTCTACTGTGATTATCAGCTTTCTAAATCTCTCGTTTGAAACTCCGGCTACGATCGGTGGTGCAGACAGGTGAGACATTTGCTAATCAAAAAGCTCAATATTGTCTTTTGGATAGAAATTGGCGAATACCATGAATTGGTGAATCTCATTAGGCAACATTGTCAATCTTGCTTGTGGGATGAGTATCAATCTAAGTTTTCTCCTGTGTGGGCATTCATCTGTTACCATTGCAAGCAGAATATTTTCTGGATGACCATAGAATCCATTTTTTCTGGCAATGACCGGTGCGATAACAGCTTTTAGTTCGCTGCTGAGGTAACGGAAGAAGGTAATAGACTTAACTGTCGAGCACCTTCGGCACATGATGGATTTGCTCTTATTGTGAACCATATTATGCACTATACCATCATAACGAAATCCACAATCTTTCTCAAGTAGTTAAATGGATCACTGCATCCAATGTAATATCGCAGGATTCAGTTTGCAGTGGTCAACCGTCTGGCGTGCAATAGGTTTCCAGGATTTCTTCCAGCTACATTTGGTGAGCATAGTCCCGTTGGAACTGCACCGCAAATGTCAAGCTTATACATTTGATATGTGCTTACCACTGAAGGTGAAGTAACTGGAAATCGACAAGAAACGTTTAAGCATTGATCAAAGGTATCTGCTCAACATTTGCATTGCAGTATCAACAGGAATAAGCCCACCAAGTCTATCTGGACGAAATCCTGGAAAACTATCTCACGCCAGATGGTTGACCACTGCAAACCAAATCCTGCAGTAATACTTTGGATGCAGTGACACATCTGACAACTTGAGAAGGATTGTGAATTCGTTATGAATTTATACTGCGTAATGTAGTTCACAATAAGAGCAAATTCATCATGTGCCGAAGGTCCTCTATGCATGTTTATTTGATTACCTTATCCTATTACCTCGGCAGCGAACTAGAAGCTATTATCAGTCCGGTCATCGCCAGAAATGGCTTTTTGGTCATAAAGCAAGTATTCTGCATGCAATGGTAACAGATGAACACCCTCATCATCGAACATGCAAGATTGACAACTTTGACGAATGAGATTCGCCAATTCAAGGTACCTGTGCTGAATTTCGATGCAAAGGACTATATTGAGCTTACTGGTTGGCAAACGTGCCACCTTTCCGTGCCACCAATCGTAGCCCGAGTTTCAGACGAGACACTTAGAGAGATAATAATCACCAGGGAAGTAATAGATGTGACAAAGTTTCCTTGCAACATGCAAGCTGTGGAGATATGTGTAAAGTTGGTATGGAAGGCTTCAGTTGCAGTATGTGGTGCAAAAAATCAGAGACAGATTCATTGCAGCAACACTTGCAGCATGAAGAAAAATGCCCACTTTCAACTCAAAACAGAAATACATCATTAAGACATAAATATTAGTCAATGAATGTGTTTGTGTTAACACTCATACTAAAAGCTATACGAGGAAAATGTTTCCCTCTATTAGTAATAAATATAAGTGTAATCACCTAATAAACTGTCTGTATGCGTTTTTCAAAATTCGTGTTTTTTCATTTTTATCAATAAAAATGTGAAAAATGAAATTCCCTAGCGGCAACTGAAGATATTAACCAAGAACAATGAATTTTTTTTAAACAAGCCAAGGGCCACATGAGACAACAATCCTCCACTATTAGAAAATAAAATTTGAATTTTATATTTTTTTTTAGAAAAGTATACATTTTCAGCCTTTTTTGGTAAATTTTGAGAAATATAAGGCCCTGGCGGCAACTTAAGATATTAAGCAACATCAGTAAAATTTTTCACACGTACTATGTGTCCCAAGAGACATCTTTTCTGCACTATTGGAAATTAGATAGTATTCACTTTTCACCACATTACCGCATTCATGCCCAATTGCTTTTTTTAGGTGATCATTGAGGGTAATACGACTTCTTCCATGTTTTGTAATCCATGATTCCTGGTATACCACTGGTAGATGTGTTTGTTGCCCTACCCCATTTAATCAAGGGTATGTAGGGGGTTACGTGTAAGATACAATGTGATTCCTCTTTCATTATCGGAACATGATAAGAAATTGTTTGCCACTAGTGGAACTGTGAAACAAGTCACCCGAAGAAGTACAGGAACCACTAACTACGCAACAATGCAAAATGAGAGAGAGCAACACAAGTATCTTCCCCTACTATGCCCAGACTCCCCCAGAATTCTCTTTATATTGACCGGACAGAAATTGAGTAACAATGATTTTACTTTGTAAATACATCTGTGAAAACGACATTTTTATGTGGATTTTATTTAACAGAAGTTTTACTTTGTAAATACATCCTTGAAATTGATAACCTTTTTGGATACTGCATCTATATTTTCAAATAATTTTCTTTGTTTGTTGACCATACAATTGCATAGGTTTAGTAACGTATGTTTAGTTATAGACAATGCCCTTGGAATGTAGACCACTACGCTCCAATAAATAAATTCAATTCGATTGCTTATGACTAATGCCATTGAAAGGAATTGTTTGTTGAAGTCAATTGTTTTCTGTAGCAACATAGGGACTTAGGGCTTTGTCAGGCATATGACTAGGCATACGACCAGTTAATGCTCGCTACAAAGCCGTTTGAACCATATTTGGCTACTTTTTTGTGGGTCTTGAAGGTCTTGTAAGGGGTTATCTTTTGTGGGTCTTACTATCATAGCTTCACAAGCGATATTTGTTATGGTGCTGATGTCGACTGTGGCAGTTAAAAGGTGTTGAGTTTCCACTTGGATTTCTCCAGCTAATTTGTCATTCTCGTCATGTACTGTGGGGCAGATAACCCAATTTGAGTCCAAATTCGTTAAGTAAAAACAAAATCAGCCTGCAAACAACGAGAGTAGTGCGATGTTATGATGGGCCCTTTCAGCTCCTTGCGTTTCCCAAGGGGGAAGTGGGGGAGGACAAGGGAGGGATGAGTGGGGGACACATATGGTGGTATGGTACATAATGATATATTAATTAGGAAAAGAAAATATTAAGAGTTTAAAGTTGTTAACCCTTGATTAAATCCTAAGTTATTTTAAGAATCCATTTTAACCCGTTCATTGGGAGGAGGCCGGATCAACTTCTAGCAGCAGTGTGTGGCGAGAAAAAAGAAAAAACACAGTGTTTTTGAACCTGGGGGTCTCAATTATTAGAACACCAGGGAGTCTCTTTCGAAGCGCCTGCTTCATCGGAGGGCCGGTGCAGGGGTTGTACATCGGATTTCCCCTTGGATGGCAGTGGAGGAGAAAATACGTAGGGTTTTCCTCCTTGCATGCCACTGTAGGCCTTTTGGGAGCCACCGGACTTCTGGGAGGGGAGGGGGTAATGAAAGATAGGGGAGGACGGAGC
>JAHWFP010128570.1:135593-157893 GCA_023313725.1 Lithobius niger | reverse complement strand
ATATAATATAATATAATATAATATAATATAATATAATATATATAATAGCCCACTTGCACCTTCCGGGACCCAAATGTGTGATATGAGCGTGGCGGTAGGGTTTCCTGTTCTCTCGCACCTCCTACCCACCGGGACCCAAATGTATCGTATTAGTGTGGCGGTAGGGATTGCTGTTCTCTTGCACCTCCCAACCGCCGGGGCCGAGAGTACTGGAAAGATCTTATTAAGTCGTTTGGAGAGGAAGAAAACGTGCAATCGAGTTGTAGGCGTTGAAGCCAATACCCACCTTGTAAAGCTAACTGCATCTCAGCCACCCCTAAAGAAGCCCCTTGCCCCACTTTCGATGAACTGCGTCATTAGTCCTTGTGCAAGACACCTGCTCAATTGGGCGGCAGCGGCAGGAGGCACCGCCCCTCAATCTAGAACTTTCGCGTCCTCACCCCACAGTCAGAACCTCGCCATAGCATTGTCGTATAAAATAAAATGATATCGTATAACGGGAGTTTTCGAGTTCATCCACTTCCATAAGAGTTCCCCCTCCCCCTTTGTCAGCCTAGACCGTGAAAATCCTGACAAGTTCATTGCCAAACCAGAGTATCAGCTGTTCCTTTTAAGGAGTGTAGGCAAATAAAGACTAGAACATTCTATCATACGGCGTAATACAGTTGCTTAACGTTTTGCAATTTGTGCCCTCAGGCTATTAGTACGGCTCTTACACAACGGTGTAACTAGAATGTTCTAACCAATGATAATTCATCTTGGTTTGCATAAATAAATAAATAAATAAATTACAGTTTATTCCACCACCAAAGTGGAAGGGGTACGGAAGGGCGGTGAGCCGCTGACACCGTTCCCAGGAATTTAAAAGAAGGAAGTATTTTTTTTCATTTTCCTGTTTAGGAGATCAAGATAGTGGACGCCTTAGAAAAATGTTTAAATTTTCGTTTTTAAGTTGCCCTCGGAAACACGCTATCGACTGGGCAGACACGGTGCTGGCATGTAGGGCGTTCCAAATGGGTACCACTCGGACCGAAAAGAAATGCAAGCGGCAGTCAAGACGCGAGGGGGAACGATTAGCTTCCAGTCATGTCCTCGAGTACAGTATATGTGCTGTGCGCGATCAAAAAACAGTATGTCGACATCTATAAGATTATGTAAAATCTTATACGTGAGTGTAAGATCTGCTTTGATGCGGCGTAGTTCTAGCAACTCAAGGCCAAGATTACGAAGACAATCTTGGTATCTAAAACCAGGGAGATTTTTAGTGAAGCGTCGTTGGACTTTTTCCACAAGATCAATATCCTTGGCCAAGTACGGAGACCAGACAGGGGTTGCGTATTCCAAAATTGGACGTACAAACACCTTAAAGGCCCAAATTTTAGTAAAACACCTGTTCACAATCTACGAAACGCCGCAGTTACAACCTTTTGGCAATGAAAAGAAGGTTTCAGATCCTGGGTGAACCAGATACCCAAATCCCTAATTTCCTTCGCTTGTGGTAATGGCTCATGGTCGAGAAAATACTGTGGATACAAATTTTTATTCCCCATATGGAAAGAAGAACATCGTGGATTTGAAGGGGGAGCTGCCACTGTTTAGACCAGGCAGCCACCCCCCGGATCTGTTCCTCCAGTTCTTGCGAAGGACCGGATGTCGTATTATCGACCCCAATCTTTAAGTCGTCCGCAAATTTGTACCCATAAGTGCCCGTGTTACCGATATTCAGGTCGTTAATGTATATTAAAAAAAGTATAGGTCCAAGCGCAGATCCCTGGGGCACCCAACTCGGGACTGGCTTTGAGGTTAGTACGAGTTCTCAATCATCACCCTCTGCATGCGCCCCCTTAAAAAGGCAGCCAGCCAACATTTAATATTTCCTTCAATCCCGCAACTGCTTATTTTCAATAGTAGTTTTCGATGTATTACAGACTCGAAAGCTTTCTTAAAATCGGAGTAAATAACATCTGACGATGCTCCAATGTCCCACGCGCTTGTCCAGCTATCCAGTACCAATAGTAACTGATGGATTGCCTAACGATTAGGAACGAAGCCAAACTGGTCAGGTCTAATGACTGAGTGATTATCAAAAAACTGCAGAATTTTGTCTCGAATGATCGACTCCATGGTTTTGCACGACACACATGTAAGAGCAATCGGGCGGTAATTGTATGGGTTTGACGCAGAACCTTTTTTCAAAATTGGAATCACATTTACCTTACTCCAGATGCCTGGAAGTTTATGTTGGGAGAACGAAAGCGTACGTACGTATCAACGCGCGATGACCCAAATTTTAAACCAATGGGGGGTACGATTTTCTAGTATACGTACGTACACATCCTTACGCGAAAAAAATAGTACTGCCTGGTATAAAAAAATCGTGCAGAGCGTCGTGGCTGCGTTCTTCCCGAGCCACGATACCGAAGGTAAGTGACTGTTTTTGTTAGTACTAACAATGAAAAGGCATTATAATTTCTTAGCTTTTCGAAATTCTCTTAGCTAAAACTTTTTGCACGTATTTCTAGTGCGCAGTAAATAACACCGATTTCGGCTAGACTTGCCACTTGCGATTCCGTGTAATATACGCTGATCGGTCCCTGGTGACCTCGACTAGTGTGCGGAAGGACGCAAGTTTTGACATTTATACAATAATGGTGTTTAGAAAGATTTTTTCCCTCATGGCTAGTGTAAAGGAACACAGTACGACCTAGCGATCTTAGCTATTGCTTAACGCTGCTGTTGGCGTATCTTTGCACAAGATGAGTCTAAGCGTTGCACGAGATCATTTGCTAATCTTAAGCTTGCTTTCAGTAAAGCAATCTT
Organism: Lithobius niger; assembly: GCA_023313725.1. NCBI lineage: Eukaryota > Metazoa > Arthropoda > Chilopoda > Lithobiomorpha > Lithobiidae > Lithobius > Lithobius niger. The sequence goes on along the minus strand of JAHWFP010128570.1, from coordinate 155,073 downwards.
AATAACCGTAACCGAATTGTTATTTTATGATGTCTAATAGTTTTGTTAAGAGCATTTTATTAACAGCCGCGTTTGCTAGACCAGAAAAGTCAACAATGGCTTTTGTTGGTTGTAGTTACAGGATTCTTCGTTTCTCACGCACTTTTTTTTCTTTTCAATGACTATGGCAGGCATCAGCAACGATATGGAAAAAATATTCTTCCTAGGTGGAGATAATTTTTTCAAGTTTGCGTGTTCAAAGGAAAGGCTTCTTCATTTATGAGCAGTGGATTCCCCCCCCCCCCCCCCAGGTCTATCTTTTTAACTTATTGACAGTGGGAGACGTCTCTGGCTCTATGCATATTTAGTTTTACCACACACATTTGTTTTATTTTTATTAATTTTATTTGACAAGGGGCCCCGTTTTTATTTTAAGAAAGGCCAAAATGCATTCGTAACGTTGGGGTGGAAACAAATAAAGAGTTTGCTAGGATTCCTTGACGAGTTTCATTTTGAAATGAACCAATTAGAAAGGAAGTATAATGTCGAGTCTCTGTACCGCGACGAGTCGACCTATATCAATGATGCTACACTGTAATCATTGTTTGAGGAAATTCAGAGCGAAACCTAAAATACTTTTTTTCTTCTTCTTTGTTGCAGGTTTGTAACCTTTCGAAATGGCCTACTGCGCCGACACTTATGTTCCGGATCAGTTTTGTCTCTTAGAGGGGAAATATATAAGCATGGTCCCTTCTTTTAATAATGGCAGCATAAATCTGCAAATATGGCAGATTGGTCACGAGCCGGTAGTAATCAGTTTGAAAGATTGGCGTAATTTGCATCCCCGTATCTATTCTCGTCAACCCGATAGTGACCTCGACTTTAGTGGTGAAAATGGCTTTATTTGTAAGCTTATAGGGGAAAACAAAATCACGTTTCAGAGCATTGAGACCCCCCTAATTTTGACTGAATTTGATTTATTGAAAATCGTATCATTGGTACCTTTATTGACGAACGCGACACAAAATTGGCTGTCCCGTTTAGCGACAATAACTAGTGGTTTTCCTCCCCGTGAAGCTGCCCCCGAACCCAGCAGAGAAGCCAAACGCAAAAGTAAGGATTCTCAGCTTGGCTCCTCTAAAAAAAAAAAAGGAAAAAAACGAAGAAAAACCCAAGGAGTGTAGCGATTGTCGTGAGGAAATTGCTCACGAGGCATGCATGGGTAAAGCCGATAACAGATTAGATTGCCCTGGATGTATGACAGGTAACCCATTGGTAAAGAACCACGGCTGTTTAATTGAACCGAGAAAGTATCGTATAGTTGTACTGTGCGATTAAGCCTGTTTTATTATTTTTTTCCAGTTAACCAGATAGGCGGTGGCCGTTCCTCACCTGCCCTCCCAAATTCAGACGATCATTTTACCATTACCAAACAAACTGGCATATATTATAAAAAATTTAGTTCGACCTCTACAGTATCCACAGTTGTAATCCAGCCCATGGAACAGAGCTTTCTGGACGAAAATAATTTAAACCCCGTCACCTTTGTAGACGTTTTACTAACCAGAATTTTAGATAGGTTATTAGTCAATTTTAGGGATAAAGACGTAGTGTCACTTAGCATTACCGCGGACGGCGTTGATACTCCCCTGTTCCTATCACTTAGACGACGAGAGCAGTTAACCACGGAATCCGTTCTCTCTTTGTTATTAAAGATAAGCCAGTCCGGGAAACAAATAAATGTGTTCCAGCGATTTATGGTTAAATTAACACACATTCCAGTTAAGGAAGGCGGCAGCTGGAAAGTGAAATCAGTTAGTAACCTAGATTTTTGGGCGACTCTGAGAAAGAAGCGTTCTGTTGTTGTCATTCGAAACAAGCGCGATGGTCTTTGCTTGGCCAGATGCCTCGTTATTTTAAAAGCTTACAACGAAAACAAACCGTTGTACAGTAAATTAATCAGATCTTGTGGCTTACAGGCCAATTTGGGTAAAGACCTGCACCTCGAAGCGGGTGTCAAATGTAGCAAAAGTTGCGGTATTGAGGAAATTAGTCAATTCCAGGATTACCTTTCTAATTACCAAATAGTGTTATTCGAAAAAAAAAATACTACTTTCGAAGTAACGTGGAAGGGCCCGTCGCAAACGCGTAGGCTATGTCTGATACTCTATGAAAATCACTTTTCCGCAATTCTAAAACCTAACGGCCTTTTCGGGCAGAATTTCTTTTGCTTTGATTGTTGGCGACCATATACGCACCGTAATAAACATCAATGTAGGAAAATAAAATGTTATCGTTGTTATTTCATGTGTCGTAAATGCTATCTGATGGCCTGGATGCAATGCGAAATATGTTACCGTTTTTTTTACAACAAAAAATGTTTGACGAACCATTTTGAACGTAACCCTAATTGAAAATCAGGCACGGTTTGCACTAATCTCGTCAAATGTAAAGGTGCCACAGGGATATTCCATCGGAAATTACAGCCCTCAAAAACACAAATGCGGGCTCAGGTATTGCAAAGTATGTCGTACATGGCAACCGCCGATCCACCGCTGTTGTATACAAACTCTACCTCCCCCCCTCCCCTTAAGAAAAAATCGTGTAGTCAGGTATATTTGCTATGACTTCGAGACCACCCAGAACACTGTTTTAGAAAACGATAACGGAGTTACAGAGTTCCTACACGTAGTTAATTTAGCTGTGGCCAGGGTCGTGTGCACGAGATGTATAGATAAAGAATCGTGTCATTTGTGCGGCCCCAAAGAAGTAGTATTTCAGGAAGATGATGAAACTTTGAACGCCTTTTGTCGCTGGCTTTTCACTAATTTTCACCATCAGGCTAGCACTATTGCTTTGGCCCATTTTGGCCAGGGATTCGATATGCATTTTTTTGTTAAACTGGGCTTTGGCAAACAACGTAACCCCCACGGAACCCACTTATAATGGCGCAAAAATTATTTCCGTGCGACTAGAACACATAAAATTCATCGATTCCTATTCATTTTTTCCACTCGGTTTAGCTAAATTGCCCGCCGCTCTAGGCCTAAACACCGACGAATTTTGTAAAGGATATTTCCCGCATTCAGCAATACGAAGCAAAACTATTGTTACCGTGGTAAATTCTTCGACAAGAAATTTTATGACCCAGATTCCATGAGAAGTGAAGACAGGATCAAAATTTTGGCTTGGTACGAACAACACAAAAACGACGACTTCGTGATGAAGGAAGAAATTGTCAAATATTGTAAAAGCGATGTCAAAATACTAGAAAAGGCTGTATTGGCTTTCAAGAGTCAAATTAACGACATTTTGCCCCATTTCGATCCGTACCTTAGTTGCGTGTCTTTACCACAACTGACCATGACAATATTTAGAACGAAATTCCTCAAACCAAATACGATAGCCTGCATACCCGCCAGTGGCTTTCAACCAGCTAGGCGATATAGCAACCAAGCTTTGATCTGGTTAGATTGGGTAGCCTATAAACGAGGCATCAAGATTAGGCACGCCCGAAATCATCCAGAGGGTGAATTCGTGTGTAAACTAACTAAATATAGTTTTGACGGATTCTGTGAAGAAAATAATACGGCTTACGAATTTTTAGGCTCACAGCTGTTTAGATTGCGTAGAAAATCGTGGCCAGATTCTCCCATATTCGAACCTGGCTGCCCAAGAAACGTACGAATAAAAAAAAAAGCTATAGTAGAGATAGGCAGGAGAAATTACGAGTCCATTTGATGCTGTCAATTTTTGGAAGAAATTAAAACTAACCCGGAACTCAAAGCTTTCGTAGATAATTATGACTAAGTCCCTCCTCCCCTCTGTCCTAAAGATGCCTACTACGGAGGTCGGACCGAAGCCTTCTGTCTGTTAAAACAAAAAACCGACAAGAACGTCATTAAATTTCTGGATTATTCCAGCCTGTTTCCTAGTTGCATGCCGTACGAAAGGTTTTTTATTGGCAGGCCAGAAATCATGTTGCGATTAGGCGATCGCGTATCGTTAGAAGGGATTTTTGGTGTCGTGTGTTGTAAAGTAGTTCCACCTAGAGGCCTGTATTATCCAATTTTACCTCATAAACACGAAGGAAAACTCTTATTTTACTTTATGTCGAACTTGTATCGAAAAACCCCCTGGTCAAGTTCCGTGTAAACACGGCGACGAGCAACGTGCTCTCGTGGGATGTTGGGTGACCCCGGAACTTCGTGTAGCCGTCAAAAGGGGCTATAAAATCATCAAAATATACGAAGCCTACCATTTTAGAACACGACCAAGTACGACCTGAAAGTGATTCTGGTGGTTTATTCGCAGAATTCGTGAAACATTTATAAGTAAAAAATACGAAGCCAGTGGATATCCCTCCGACTGCATTACTAAAGAGCAAAAAGAAGCCTATGAAAGAGAAATAAAAGAAGGAGAGCACGTTATCTTTAACCCAGATAAAATTCAGCCTAATCCAGGGGCTAGAACTCTTTCTGAATTAATTCTAAACGCGACATATGGTCGCTGTGGAATGAGAGATCGTAGATTAGCCACTAAATACGCGGACACTGCTGAGGATTTTTTTACATTTTTATACGACGACAGCCACGAAATATGTCAGCTGGACTTTATAGGCGAAGGAGAACAAGAACGGGCAGTGTTTAAATACAGAGAAAACATTTCTTTTAGTGAAGGAAATAGCAGCGTGAATATATTGTTGGCGGCATTTGTTACTGCTTACGCCCGCATAAAATTACTGGAGCGATTAGAAAAAATACCTGTAGGTGACACCGTCTATGTAGATACGGATTCTTATTTATTTTCAGAACCTATTGGTCGTGAATTATTAAAAACTGGTTCTAGATTAGGGCAACTTTCGAACGAATTAGAAAAACACGGCCCCAACACGAAAATCTTGGAAGTGTGCGTTGCCGGAGCGAAAAATTATGCCTACAAGTACCAAAACGACGAGGGAAAGGATAGTACGAGGGAGGGTAGTAAAAATTAGAGGATTTCCTTTAAATTTCTGGAATAGCCAAACTTTAAACTTCGATACTATTAAAAAAAATGGTAACCCAAAACGATACAGTAAATCAAATTCCGATTTTACATCCAAATAAAATTATTAAGAAGAAACATAACTTATTAACTATCAAACAGACAAAGAAATATAGGTTAGTTTTGGAAAAACGTTGGGTAGATAAAAACTATGTAACCTTCCCGTGGGGTTACTAGGGCAAAAAAACCCAACCTATGGCCTATGCAGAACGCATACCAGTTGGCTTATCGTGACTACATCTGGCACGGACAACCAGCGCTGCGAAAAAAAAACGTAAACAAACAAAATCCTTTACTTTTCAACCCTTATATTACGCTGGAATGTCAGATTATTCTCGAACTAAGACAAAAATGTTTTCAGTTTAAAAATCGTGCCATTAGATCTTCTGTATGCAGTAAGAAAAAAACCGGACGCAGCTTGTCTGGCCTAATTATGCATCTGTGGCAAGCCCCATCGAAGTTAGCCAACAATACACCTTAATAAAACGATTTAGCAGTCAAATTCAGTTCAGAAGTAAACAGTGATCCATAGGTGATGGGTATTTTGATTGTTAAAACCTTTTATTTTATGGGAATTGGTGCGATGGTTCGGCCATCGTTGGGACTACATGCAGGCTCATGTAAAAAATAAAAGTAAAAAGTAAAAAAAGGCTGGCCCTATTCCTGCGCGAAGCCTCTCTTTATTGTGGCGAATGCATTGTGGCGATATTGTGGCATGTTTTTATTTAATCGGCAAACAACGTGTCCTAATCTCAGTTATTAAAAAGTGGGCAGTTTCAATTCTAACCTAAACTGATTTTTTTTTCTATTGAAGCAAATTAAATCGGTTAACATTTTTTTTTGCCGTAGTCATGGCTTCCTGGTTTACTAAATTTAGACAGGCCCAACATTTAAAAGTTTTGAAATTATACAACACCGAGGAAGCTAAGGAATTGTACGACGTTATCGATGCACAAACGAAATGGATTTTTGGTCAACCTTTTTTATCGAATTTTGGAACTCGCTGTAATGCCTACTTAGTTAAAGAAAACTGGACCCAGGTAATGCGGGAAATAAATGCCGAAATTGCTCCTTATTTTCATGCGAATTTTAATCTCATTCATTCAACAGAATACACGGAGCACCTAGATTTATTTGCTTACAGGGACAAAATTTTTGCCGGTCTCATTCTAGGAAGTAAGCCACGAATTGCAGTTTATTCTACAGGCAATGGTAAATACGGCAAAATCGAACTGCATCCCGGGGAAGTATTTTCTTGTAACAACTATTTCGAGTTTCCTAATTTTGCGTGGACTAAAGTACCTGCTATAGATTTGGTTTTCAAAATAAAGTAGTAATTTTTCTTGGCACTACAAACACTCGCTTCCCAGACGCCCATATATTAAGGAACCTCTCATTAGTTTAACTTTTAGAAAAATAATCGACTGAGCCAAGGACGCAACTCCCGACGAATTGTATTAAAAAAAATTATTTTCAGTCTAAAATGGAGGTCCTAACTGCGCTCTTCGAACGAGTAAATTTAAAACCAGTAAGTGACTTTCTGTTACTCGCCCAGCCTAAGGGGGAAAAAATACCCATTATTTTTCTCTTTTTTTTTGTAGACTAATGCTAATATAACAGTCGTACTGATACCCAAGGAAGGTAGACAAGTTCTTTTTAATCCATGTATCACTACGACCTTTAAAAAAAAAAGAAGGCGTAGAAGAAAAAAGAATCTAAAAATGCAGTCATTTTCCTAACGGACCATTTCGGTCTTGGCCTTCTCGTAGTTAAGACGTCATGGCGTCCGTAGATACTTTTAATCGTCATCGTACACGAAATTAGGCAAAACCGTCGTTTGTGTTCTGTTTCTCCTATTGAACTTGGTGGCCGTGCTACTTAATAGACAGGAGCCCCTCCCCGACTCGTCGGCTGTGGTTAAACATAACTGGGCCGAGATCTGCCTGGGTGCCATTTCGGTAAACGACACTGTACCGGAAGGAGTTCAAATCTCTTTGGGAAGACATCCAATTTATCCATTCGGAACGACGGTGGAAGGAAAACCTCCCATACCTCATTTTGTGACTGTTTGCGAAGCCAACCATCAGCACTGTACTTCTTTTAGTGCTAAAGAGTGGTGCAGCCTTTTATTGGCTTTACGTAGTTACAATGTCTAGACTCGTAGAAGATTTCGTTCAATTTCCGGCACCGTTTTATTACATTGTGTCATCAGGGGCGAGCAGTTCTGGCAAAACGACCTGGGCTTTAAAATTTATCGACAACATAGACTCGCTGGTTAGGCCTAAAATAACCAATATTCGATCGTACTATACCCCCTATCAAGACTGGATGAAAACGTGCGCAGATAAGATCGATTTTATAGAAGGACCACCGGATCAAAACAGCTTTACCGACGATGACGGTACTCATACGCTTTGCGTGATTGACGATGCTATGGAATACGTTAGCACCAACAATGGACTGGAAGCGTTGTTTACTAGACTCAGTCATCACACCAAAACCAGCGTGTTATATTTAATACAAAACCTGTTCCATCGCGGGAAGAATCACAGATCTATAACTCTGTCTTGCCAGTACTTCGTGGTATTCCGCAACTTGCGAGGCCAGAAACAGATAGGAGTGCTGGCCAGCCAGATCTATCCTAGAAAAACCAAGGCTTTCTTAGACGCTTACGATCACGCAGTAACAAAAAACCTCTACAGTTACCTGCTCGTAGATCTACATCCCCTCACGGATGACGCCTTGAGAATCCGCAGTAATATATTTCCGGACGAAATAACTCGAGTTTATTGTGTCTAGAACCGTCGAACGATCAACATGGAAAACGTACCAAGGCACAGATCTTTACTGAATACACTGTGTAGTTTAAAACCGGCACAGAGAAAGCGACTGTTACAACTTGCCACTAAATGTCAGATCGACTGTTTGTCGGAACTGGCTTTAAATTTAGTATCCGGGAAGATTCCCATCAGTAAGGCTACCAGAAGCCGGCTAAGCAAGCACAAATGCCAGCTGCGCAAATTGGCCAGTAAACGTACCACTTTCAAGACTAGAAAACGCACTGCAGTACAGCTAGGTGGCTCTCCCGCTTTTCTTCTTCCTTTACTCATCCAACCAGCCCTAAAATTATTAGGCGGCCTACTCGGCCAGTAATAAATAACAATGGCTAGCAGGATGATGTTAGTTCCCAAACGCCTGTACAAGCAACAACAACAACAACAACAACAACAGCAGTGATTGCAGCCAACCTATAAAAACCTATAAAACCTATAAAAGCCTATATTTTAATTCTGACTCTATATTTTTGCCAAAATAACCTATAAAACCTATAATAACCTATATTTTTAAAAGCTGGTTCTGGATAGACGTGTTTTTGAATTGAAATCTCATCGTTTTAGTTATTAAACGAAATGGGTCGACTGACTGCAGCCTACGTCCTGTCAGTTGCCTTTTCGTTGAGTCGGAATGCATAAATCTGAAAACTTGGTTTTCGGCAGGGTACTGTTAAAAACACCGCACCCAGGAAAAAGTAATTGAAGATGAGTCGCACAAGAAAAAAGTTAAATCACTACTTAAATCACTAATTATCATTAGTATTTTATAATTACAGTCGTAGTTTAATAATACCACTTGATGTAATCCTGTTCTGCAGTTTGAGCAGTATTACGGTTATTCAAACATATTCCTGGTAGCAGTGCACCATTCAGATATCAACTACAAGCATTTCTTGCCTAGACGCGGTTTGCTCCGTGTAGTAGGTAGCTTGGCAAAAATAATCGTTTTGAAGAATTCAAGGTTTTCCATGCAATTTTGAATAATTTTAAGATAGTTTTTGAATAATGATTTTGTGGGTTGTCAGTGAGAGGTGTTACATTAAAAAAGTTTATTTGAGCGTTGGCACTTGAATTTCGGCCCTTCTGTGTTTCGTAGTGCAGTTATTCACGTTAAGGGAGTGTCTTTTATTAAAATTGAGTTTACTTGCTGGTTGATGCTATAACGGTAATGTAAATACATAGGATTTTTCATGAACTCCTATAACCTCAATTTTTTTTACTAGTGCGAGGCTACAAGGGGAGGGGGAGGTAAAGCTGGTTACCCCCTACAACTTGATGATAGCTGATATAAAATTAAGTGTACATAACCCTTTTGTTTCACTATTTTCATTGTACTAGAACATTCAAGTTATCATATGCAAGCCTGACGTTTCATTAAATAGCCAATCGTGCAGTCCTTTAGGGAATGATCATTATTTGTCATGAGGAGGTGGAGGTGGCCAGGCAGGCTGAGGAGAGGAAATTATAGGTGGGCTTCGTAGATTTTTTAGGCTTTCCAGTGGGGAGGGGCGTGGACGGGTCACACCTTTTTTGCCCTGTAAAGGTAGGCTCACGAGTAAAATTAACCACTGACCAAACTGGGGTAAAAACATTTCTGAACTTCAGAGATGCCACTTTCAGCAGTTATCATTTCTAAAAACATCTTGGTTTCTGCCCCCCCCCTTGATGCGTTACTTTTCCACAATAAAAAGAGTTTGATTACAAATTTTATTACCATTTCTTGCCACTAGATGACTTTATCAGTTTTAAATCGTTTAATTTGTATGCATGCATTTCTTTTTCCTAAAGGCAAATTAGTTGGTTAAACTGACCACACTCACTGTGAACTCATGAAACTAAAATGCTCAGTAGGACTGGACGAAAGCTCCTGTTTTAATCTGTTTTTATACTGTGATTGGGCTTGAGTATTTAGTTAGTTAAACTGCTAACAACGGCATGTAGTCAATCTCAACTTCATTCGTTTTGTTGTATCAAATGCAAAAGATTTTAATTATTCTTTCTGTATTTACATGAGTTGATAAATATGTAGGTTTATCTGTAGGCTTATGTACATCATTAATAATATACTATGTGCGTGCATATTCCTCTACTCCTCTTAAACTAAAGCACCTGCAAAGATGAGTGAACCACCAATTGAAAGACAACTAAATTGCACCCCCAAATACGCGAAAAACTGCTCTGCAGACGTCAAAGTTCGATCAGCCAAACTAACCAGAAAGACATCAACTAAACTACATGATGCGTGAACCGACGCCAATAGAGTGAGCAAAGTAAAGCTAGTTATTGTAATAAACAAGAGTAAAGCACCTTATTTGCCCTTTAAGTGCTGAATTAAATAAAAGGACAAAAACCTATAAAAGCCTATATATTTGCTGAAAAATAACCTTTAAAAACCTATATTTTACATTTTACAACCTATTTTTTAACCTATATTTTTTAATTTGAGGTCTGCGAGGCCTGCAACAGGTCAATATTACCACGGAACCGGCAAGATTCTTTTATTTACCGGAAGGAAGCCTTTATTCGAAGGTCAGAGATTTAGACAAGGAAATTGAACTCATTCTACAGTACGAATCCCTTCCTCTGGATTACAAGGCTAAATTATTAGGGCAATTGGAACAACAGAGAGACGCCTACGTACACCAGTTCAGACAGACTCAAGCTCTGCCCACTGCTCCAGCTACATCCCAGCCTCCAGCCTTCTCACCTCAACCAAGCAGTCCACAGGCTTCCCTGCCAAGCACTAGTTCTATTCAGGTCAAAACTGTGTCCAGCACACCGACGAAGATACCTTCGCCAGTAACTAAAATTGCCGGCGTTAGGCGGATTACCAGACCTAAAAAGACGAGTCAGAAGGGAGGGTGGCTCAGATTTTAAACCATGGACGCCTATTTGACCAACCTCTACTACAATTTAGAGGAACCGACTGCATTCACCGGCCCTAAAAATCTGTAAGATAGGGCTAGGAAAGACGGCGATCGAACTTACACTTTGAAAGCTATTAAAAAATGGTTAAGCAAGCAGGACTCTTATACGATTCATAGACCTGTAAGACATAAATTCCGTAGAAATAGGATTGTAGTTGGGGGTGTTGGCGATCAATTAGTCTGCGACTTGGGGGATTTCAAAGCTCATCAAAAATAAAGATCTAATTTTCGGTATTTACTTACGTACATAGATTATTTCAGTAGAAAGGTATTTGTCGAACTTTTGAAAACCAAATCGGGACCCGAAGTCCTTGCCGCTTTCAAACACATTTTTAAACGCACGGAGCCTATACTTTCGTTGCATACAGACAAAGGCACGGAATTTAGACAGACTGCCCTCCAAAAGTACCTGAAATCTAAAGGGGTAACTTTTTCACTACCAAAAACGAAACCATTAAAGGCGCGCAAGTAGAAAGAGTATTGAGAACTATTAAATTAAGCATTTCCAGGCAGATGACGGCTAAAGGTACTTTAAACTTCGAGAAAGCGATTCGTAAAGTAGTAGACGGATACAATAATACTAAACATAGAGTCACCGGCGTAACTCCCAATTCAGTCACTTTTAAAAATCAAGCTAGGTTGTGGAGGAAATTGTACGGCCCCGATCTAAAAGCTTTAGGTCGAGGAAAAATAATTAAAAACCTAAATATAATGTCAGTCAGCAGGTCCGCATCTCCATTGCTAAAGGTCCTTTCGATAAAGATTACAGAGGCGGGTGGAGTAGAGAAATATTCTTTATTACTGCTCGATACGTGCCTAGAGGTGTAGGCAAAATCACTTACCACATAAAAGACTGTCACGATCAGCCAATTACGGGCCGCTTTTAAGAATGGGAGGTACAGAGAGTTATTAAAAGGGGGAGCACCGGGTACCACTAAATAGAACGCATATTGCGGTCGAAAGGGAAAGGTGCTGACAAAAAGTACTTCATTTCCTATGAAGGCTACGACTCTTCCCACAATGCTTGGGTAAAAGCTAAAGATTTGAAACAATTATAATGGAGGAAGACAGCTTTTACGTAGATCTCCCCGCCAATGCATCCTTGAATATTTTCAAAAATAATGCCCTCAATGACTACACAACCAAATTAGCGCAGAGAATAGACCTTCCCGGGCTGGGTTGGGAGGTGGGGTTAGCGGAAGTACAATACGCTAGAAATTGGGAAAATATACCGTCGGGTTGCGGGGTAACGTTAAAATGCGGCACTCGAACTTACATCAAATTTCCCAGATACGATTACCAAAAATTTGAAAATGCCGAGCGTAACCGACAGGAGATCTATACACTTAGTCAAAAAATGTGGCACACAAACTTGCATCAAATTTCCCAGATACGATTACCAAGAATTTGAAAATGCCGAGCGTAACCGAAAGGAGATCTATACACTTAGTCAGAAAGTGGCCGGTGTAACTGTAGAAATCAAAGACAAGGACCACACAGTTATTGAGTTTAAGATAACTAAGGTTTTGGATTTTCTAAATCAGGTTATACAAAAACAGCTAGGCCTGCCATCTATCGTTTTCAATTACGATTCGGTGAGTGGACCCATAGAGATCAAACACAAGCTTCCTCCCGGTGCCAAGTTGTGCCTATCTCACAGCCTCGTGACATTTTGGGGTGGGGAAGAGAGGAAAACCAATTGAGAGAGAGTTACTACGACCACACGAAGCCAAAACCGATTGAAACCATCCTCGAGCGTTACAATGATGGGGGTTGGTGGTTATTCTACATCACCTTCATGGCGGATGTGAGGGTTGCTTTACCCACTGGCTATTATCAAACGGGGTTACGAAATTGCTGTTGTGTTAAATCAAGCCACGAGAGACAAGATCCACGTTGAACAGTATCCCAGATTTAATTACAATGAAGGTAGTGATACGGTTTCTATTTACTTCCCTTCCTCCGTGTTGTGGCCCGATAAGGAAACTACGCCTTTGGAAATAATGAGTATAGGTATGAACCAAGCTTTGGTAGACAGAATAGGCTTCGATGCTATCAGATTTTTCGAAAAATCGGCTATTTCCAGGAGAAAGCTTAACTTGAGCGGGAGTCTAAATTCTATTTTCATCTATAGGGGTATAGTATCAGAGACGGTGGTAGGCGACGTGTTAGCTCCCTTGCTAAGAGTAGTTCGGGTTGGGTTAGGGGACAGAACAAGCGAAATTTTCACTAAGCCTTATTATCGTCCCTTCACTCGTCGGAATTTTAAGACAATCAGAGTGTATTCAATGACCGACCTGGGGACTCCAGTGCCATTCACGAGCGGTGAAGTCAGTATAACGCTTCATTTCAGACGCCGTCCGTAAGCCAATCATGAAAGTACCGTTCCACGGGCTCGACGCCCGACAATGCGCTCACCATTATTGTGCCAGACAAATAGGAGGGGCACCTTTTTTCGTGGGAGGTCGCTTTCAGCAACATGGCGCTGGTTTAGGTCAAAGCCTGGGTGGTCTCTTCCGCTCTGCGGTTCCATTTATTAAAAAAGGGCTAGTAGGTATAGGAAAATATGCCCTTCGTAGCGGTAGTAAGATGTTAGATGCCGTAGAATCGGGGCAGTCTCTGAAAGAGGCGGCTAAAGACAGATGGCGAGCAGCCAAGGACGATGCCATTGCAAAATTAACGGGAGGGCAGGTTGGTACTGGATTGAAAAGGAAAAAAAAGTGTTGCCACCAGCCGCCAGGAAGCAAGAAACGCCGCATTATCCGACGCATCACTCGCAAGAAAAATATGTACTCCAGAAGCAAGTCCGACATATTCAATGACGAATAATAAAAACGATGTAGTCTCGCGCACTACGTCAAATCGGTTCAGTTACCATCACCATAGCGCTGATACAAGATCAAAACGCGCAGCTCTGCATGAAGAGTGAATTAGAATTGTTTTCTCCTCCCAACGTCCAAGTAGCCATTAATGATGGAAGTTATACCGAATACCACCCCTTGGCTACCCTGACGGACAGCTCTCCCATCGAGTTTTCCATAGCAGGAACTGGCGACGCCATGCTGGATTTGAGTCAGACCTTTCTTCACGTAAGATGCAAGATCATGAAAAGCGACGATGACCTGGCCGACGACGATACAGTAGCCCCCGTAAACCTCCTCCTTCAATCCCTCTTCTCCCAGTGTGACGTATTCCTCGGTGGCAAACAGGTCTCCTCCTCGGATAATTCCTACGCATTCAGAAGTTATCTGGAAACGCTACTCTCCTACAGCATGGACACTAAACTGCATCAACTTACCTCACAATTGGGGGCCAAAGACAAGGCCGGCACCTTCGATAACGTAGATCCAGCAGCTACCACAAACAAGAATGATGGGTTGGCGAGAAGAAAAAGCCACGTAGCCAACAGCAAGACCGTAGATCTGTGGGGTAGACCGCACAGCGATCTGTTTCACCAAGAAAGACTCTTGCTCAACAACATTGACCTGAGAGTGAAATTCACCAGAAACAAAGACTCGTTCGTTTTGCTGTCTCCCACGGACAACACCAACTTCCGAACCGTCATCACCCACGCTTCCCTGCACGTCCGCAAGGTTCTTTCCAGCCCCTCGGTGTTAATAGGCCACAATGCCGCTCTCGATAAGGGAAACGCCAAGTATCCTCTACATCGAGTGGAAGTAAAGACTTTTACCATTCCCAAAGGTAATTTCCAGGGCAATCTAGATAATGTCGTCCTGGGAAACCTACCTTCCTTGTTCCTTATCGGACTGGTGGACAATGCTGCCTACAAAGGCAACTTAAAGAAGAATCCATTCAATTTCAAGCATTACAACGTGAACTACCTGTCGTTGCTCGTCGACGGTAAACAAGTACCCAGCGTACCCCTTCACTCGGATTTCACCAACAGTCTGTACGTCCGAAGCTTCATGAGCTTGTTCCAGGCTACTGGTAAGATATCTCAAGATTCGGGCCCGCCCATCACTTACTCAGAATACGCATCGGGGAACACGCTGTACGGCTTCGATTTGACCCCCGACTTGAGCAGCAAATAGTGCCACTTTTCGTTAGTGAAGCAAGGATCGATGAAAATTGACGTGCGCTTCTTTGAGGCGCTTCCCGATACTGTCAATCTGATCCTGTACATGGTCCATCAGACGGTGCTAGAAATAGACAAGACTAGAAACGTCCTGTACGACATCTAAAACAATGCAGACGAATCAACTCCAAGCGGCCGCTTCCCGACAAAAGAAGCTGGGCCCTCACTTCGAAGGAACTTTTGCCTGCGACCAACTTCCTAAAATTGCGGACAAACGTGCCTATATCGTTAACCTGGATCTCTCCACTAAACCGGGAAGCCACTGGGTAGCCGTTTACTTCGACCCCGTTAAAGCCACCGGGGATTATTTCGACAGCTACGGCCTCCCGCCAAAAAACATTCACGTGATACGATTCCTAAAAAGAAACTGTACGTTCAAGAACTACAACGACGAAGTGTACCAATCACTGTGCAGCATAGTGTGTGGGCAATATTGTCTTTATTTTTTGTACCTTCGAATCAACAGCCTCCCCACGGACATCATGAAAAGACATTTCCATCCCTCGATCAAAGACTACAACGACAGAAGGGTGGTGCGATTCGTAAAAAGACATTTTAACTTGAATACTAACAAACCTTACGTCGACTCTGTATGTCAACAAATATCAAAATCTCTGCTTTGCCGAGACTGTATACTCCCCAAATGTAGTAATTAAAACTTGGTGAAGGGAATATACCGTGTTTGTCTTTATTTATTTCCCGAACGAGGCTCATTTTTAGAAAACCGTACTAGACGAGAAAAGGAATGATTATTCCATTTATTCTGGAATCTTTAAAATTTGTCTCGTTCATCTCCTTTCTCACCATTTTTCTTTTGCTTTAATGGCAGAAACAAGTTTCGTGGGTTGAGGTTTATAGTGTACGGCCCCTTTCTTTTTCTAACTCGAAATTAAAGACCTCGATCTTAACATTTTTGGTAAAATTACGGCACCTTAAATCCTTTCCTGTG
Source organism: Lithobius niger (assembly GCA_023313725.1). Classification (NCBI taxonomy): domain Eukaryota; kingdom Metazoa; phylum Arthropoda; class Chilopoda; order Lithobiomorpha; family Lithobiidae; genus Lithobius; species Lithobius niger. Next base: position 139,245 of record JAHWFP010128570.1, on the reverse strand, counting down.
GCTGCTAGCTGCCGGTGCTGCTGATATAACCGATCAGGAACGTAACCTCGTTCAGTCGTGAATGTGGTCCAACAAAAAAGCAAAAAGCGTGATATTTTATTTTAGCTAACATCTTCAGTCAAAGAGTAGGCTAGCGTTTTTTTTTTTTCGTACAGCAACCTAGGAAGATGAACACACAAAATCCTTAAGAAAAGGATTCCGTAGATTCTTTCACGTGAGGTGGAAGGGCTGCGGTAATAAAGTTTGTTTTAAACATTCGAAGAGAAGTAAGAAGCCATCGAATTGAGAAGACTAGACTAGATTTAAGGTTACTTTTCAGCCCACTTTTAGAGTTCTGACCAGAGAGTTGCTCCATTGCACGTTTTCTTCCTCTCCAAACGACTGAATAAGATCTTTCCAGTACGCTCGGCCCCGGCGGTTGGGAGGTGCGAGAGAACAGCAATCCCTACCGCCACACTAATACGATACATTTGGGTCCCGGTGGGTAGGAGGTGCGAGAGAACAGGAATCCCTACCGCCACGCTCATATCACACATTTGGGTCCCGGAAGGTGCAAGTGGGCTCTTATATAGCACTGTTTTCTGTTACAGAGGCCAAAATTAACGAATGAGTCAATATTATAACATAGGAAAAATGTGAAATTAGCATGTGAATCATACCCACTTTACCTGCTAACTACTTCGATGAATGAAATACTTGGATGTCATTTCCTTTTTAATAAATACAGATGCAAACCTATTTATGTTGCCTCTTAGGTTTGCATCTGTATTTATTAAACTCTTGTTGAGTCTTTGGCTCTTCCATCCTTATTCCTTTTTAATCTTTGGATGGTGCTTTCATCCTTTTCCGAGATCCTAGAGTTTCTAGCGGGTGGCTGTGAAGTTAGTCGAGGCACCTTTGCTTCATACAGGAACTGCTCCTCAGTAAAAGTTAAATTAGAAACATGAATTTTTTAATCGTTTCCCCAAAAAATTACCCAGCATGGGGTCGAGCAAGATCAAGTGCCCTTAAATTGTGGTCCATCATTTCTACAAGCAAGATTAATAATTGCATCAATGTCTACCTTCAGAACAAGGGTAAAATCCAGATAACATCAAGATAAAAATAGGTCACTTAGAATTCAAGTTACCTCAACCAAAAAGGGCGCTGAATTCCATCCTACAAAACAATTTCAACACACCACTTCTCTTCCTAAACTTTTCATACACTTCATACTAAATACAGATCCCAATACAATTCCCCGACACTCCATTTCTGGGAATGGGTCCTCGGGAAAGAGGTATTCTACATCCCACCACTCACGCTTGTACAGAACAATGAACTGACGGGCAGTCAGTCTGCCCAAATCCCAAGCAAGACCCTTCCACACCCCAAGCTTGGGGGGGGGGGAGAGGGGGGGTGATGGTGCTGCATGTGCGAAAAATCAGGCATAGTGGCCCCCATGCGACCGCCTCATGCTGCCAACGCCCCAAAAGGGAATTTCATAACCCTCCCACTACTAAGGGCCGAGGAAGAGATGACATTGGAAGGAAAAAGACGAGGCGAGTTCAGCTACAAATCCTAAGGTGTGATATACCCAGCGGTCACGAGTCACCACGAAATACCTGTGCAAAGCAGCCCATGCTTTGCTAACCATTGGTTTCTCCGTCTAGGACAGTGTTAACCAGTTGTAGTGACTTTACTTGGGCAAGGTCCAACTCCTAGGTGACGTGCAGCAGGCGACTTGCGTAGACAGCTGGCTTCTGCAGCCCACAGGAAACCATCATATAGGTCTTAGGTCTTGTGTCAGATTTCAAAATCTGAAGCCTGGACACCCAGACTAGTAGGGCCTGGCATCATAGTTGTAGCTTTCCCTTATCTTTAACACTAATTGAGAAAACCCGACGACTTGCAAAACCACCATCCTATACCGGTGAGAGGCAGACCTAAGTCGCAGTTCCTTTGTTTCCAGGCGGGTGGTTTTGAGTCCAATTGGGCAGCTGCTGGGGCTGATTATGGTAGGAGCAGAGAGACAACTGCATCCACAACTTTCTTCTCGAATGTAGGAAATTTGGGAGTCTGCTCCAGAATGTACATTTTCCTCCCTGCGGTACAATTCCGATCTTCATCCCTTCGAAGTATGCTTTGATTTTGCCACAGGAGAGGATTCCCAGGTGACGATGGCATTGATAATGCCATCGCGATCCATGGCAAAATTTCGATTTCGTGTTAACAGGAATCCAGCAGGCTAAAACGTCCCAAAAGCCTCACTTCTAGTCAATTTTGAGCCCCGACAAGTTCACTTTCCTTAACCGTCAGGTGTGTTGGAAAATCGGGAGAATTGTAGTTGTACACACAAGAAAAAATGGAATTTTAACACTGTTTAAAATTAATTTTTACTTTTCTAAAATACTTACCTTCAGTAATACAGGGTGGTCCACAAAAAACTGACGATCCAAAATTTTCTAAATCCAACTTTTCTAATTAGCACCCCTCAGAACCAGGAGAGGACAGAAATCTTCCCGTTTCATTAGATTTGATTTCTGCCCTCTCTTGGTTCTGAGGAGTGCTGACTAGAAAAGTTAGACTTGGAAAATTTTGCGTCAACAGTTTTTTGTGGTCCACCCTGTTGTAACGGCGGACGCTACGATGGCTTAGGTGCTTGTAACGCCCCCGGTTTCCCTGGTGTACGTGGAGTTTCAGCTTGAGGTTAATCGGTGTTAATGACGACTTTTTACGTTATTCAACACAGCATGGGCGACTGTCCCAGCATGGGGCATGGAGCGCCGGTCCTAATTAAAGGGCCTAACCTTAAACTGTCGGTATCGCTGCCACCAACGGTGGATTTAACTGTTTTACTAGCTAAAATTAAAGATGTGCTACATATTTATTTTACACTAAAATACAATTAATCAAATCTAGCAAACGACTGAAGCTTAAAACTCCTGGTTTTATTTTTGCAACAGAGAATGAAAATAACACTTTACATTATAGTTTGCTTCTGAGAAGCTTTTGAATCCACTTAATTAAAAGCAGCAAGTTTGAATATACCTTAGTACATCGCAAAATCAGACAAACACACTTGGTTTGAATAAAAGTTTAAATTTTCACAATAGAAAAAGTAATATTAGGTGCTCCCGGAGACACCCACAAGACTCAACAGCCGCAACTGATAAGTCTGACAGTATGTTTCTACATGATCAACCGTCCACAGTTATGTTTCTAAGTTTTCCAAGTACAAAAAGATCACCCTCCCTTAGTTCCCTCGAGAACTGTTCTAAGTAATAAAAAGTACAATTTTACACTTAGGCATCAGTTTGTTTCAATTTGACTTCCACAAAGATCAAACCGTCATTTAGATTAGATTAAAAATCCATTTAAAATAAACTGGAAAAGTTGGTTTTTAGTAAGAGAACCACTCTGACGTTATGGGGAGAGAGAACCTAAGATGCCGCTACAGGCGTCTCCACCATAATTTTCCCTAGCTAGAGAGTTAAGTTAAGTTTTAAACTAAAATTTAGAATATGGGGGTCCTAAACTGAACTTTCAAAAGCTAAACTATAACATACAAACCACTACCATCGTGCCCGGCATGGCATTCTCCGGACATGGCGTCTCCACTCCCGACTGGCGTGACCCTTCTCTAGCTTGAGATCTGTGAGCTGTGCTAACG
>JAHWFP010128570.1:87482-124350 GCA_023313725.1 Lithobius niger | reverse complement strand
TTAATCCAATACTGAATTCGCGGAAATGGCAGGGTAATGGATTGAAATAGAAGGCAACCAATCAGGTGATGTGAGATGAGCAGGATGGCTGCCGCGGGCCGGGGCTCAATAGTCGGCAGCAGCGGGTCAGGGTTCTGTGGTTGGCAGTGGCGAGCCGGGCCTATTTGGTCCGCAGCAGCCATTCTTATTGTGTCGTACTCCGATCCAATCGGATGCATCGTATTTCGATTCACTTAACTAATTATCGATCATTTTTCAATAAAAAAAACCTATCACAGTTCTCTTTACAGTTATATCTCTCAAAGACGTCCATAGTTTGCTAATTTACCTCAGTCTAAAGTGGTGCACGATGTAAATCAAATCTGAATCGGGAGAGCCACTACACGATGCCATCTTTTTTTTTTCGAAACTCACGAGGGCAGCAAACGAACACGACATAGCTCGGGAAAAAATTAAATATTATTGGCTAGAAACTAGTCAAGTGGGCAAAATTGGCAGGAAATTGTAGCAGACACATGCCTTTAGTGAATGAACACTCCAGGAGCGATTAATGCACCACGCGACTGACGTACAGCTCGATAAAGTGGCTCCCGTAAATTCTACGGGTCCGGCACGCAACGGTTGGCTTGCCCTCCCGTTAAATTCACAGGTCCGGCGTGTAAAGGGTTAATAGGCATTTAATGGTCAATCTATTTAATAGGCAAATTAAACACAAGTACATGATGCAACGTTTATATCATGACACTGGTCGACGATTTCTCATGCTACCATCGCACGCAAGCTGTATGCGAACTTTTTAGCATGCTTTCTAATACCTAAAAGCATCAGAGTTGTTATAATAAGTCAGCACACCTATACACATTCTTGATGGATGATTATGTTTTAATAAAAAGCTTCGTAAAGATCAAAGAAATTTCCCCTAAACATCAAAAAGTTTGGTGTGGGCCATTCAAAATAGCAGAATTTATAAATCCCGTGATACTACGTGCACTGCATTATATGGACCCGTTCAAACCGTAAGAATTCATGTCAACCATTATCACCCAAACGTCTTAAGAACATGCAATACTATTCAGCCGTTCAACACACCAGATGATTTGGATTTAGCAGAAATACGGAATGGCAGTTTGAACAAATCCGAAAACAAGTACGTGATTTTATTTCAAAACTTCACGAGGATCCCAGCAATCAGGCCTCGGAGCTCAGCTTGCCAGTTCCCACCCCCAGTCAGTGGCGACATCCAGCGAGAGCCCTCGCAACCAAGTAGGCAGAAACATGTTAAGCGTAGAAGTGACGATCCTTGCACTTCCAAGTGAATGCAGTAGCGCATTCGACTCAAACAGCAGAAACTTGAAGAAAAACGTAAATTGCGACCAACACACAATTGTTTTACACGTTCCAGGATGAATACTCCAGAAATCAGGCAAAAATGCAATTTTGATCAGGCTAACATCACATAGTAACGGCTGACTTACCATTCGGTTGAGGAAAAACGTCACTAATGTCAAGAATGCAGTTTCACCAGCAAAATCGTAATTTTCACCAATTAAGTACGAGATTTTTTTTAATAAGACACTTCCAGATAATAATAATTTATTCATCCCACGGACCGAAAGCATCTCACAGCACATGGAAACAAATGATTTTCCGTTACAAATCGGGAAGACACCCTACAAATACAAAGTGGGCAATCCACCCACAGGTATTCTGTGAGCATCTTGACATATTACCACAAACTTACCATATAATCACACCAGGAGTTTGAATAATCGATAGATGTATTTTTTATTAATAAAAAACGTTTTACACATTCCAAGTGTAAACTGCGTTACGAGAGACACGAATTTATATAAAAGCGTGTCGTCCAAGTTAAATAGACGACATCTTCTTAATTTTGGCTAATTTCAACATAAATTTTGTAAGGAGAGCAATTTTAGTTCGGAGGATTTAAGTTCAACATTTCATACTAATAATTAGGGTTGTAAAAATCGCCAAAATTTGCTAAACGGTAATCGTCAAACATAATCCGGGCGGTTAGCGATTAATCGTTTGTTTTTTAACAATTTAGGCCACAATAAAAAAAATTCTCTCCGCTGTGCAAATTGTTCAAGAACAAAAAACACTCATCTAGTTTGAATGTTCAGAATTTTTTAGTAATGAAAACCTAATACGATGTTCCGAATTATATTTCTGCTCAGACGGAGCGAGTTTTTTTTTCGTCACCCATGGAGTGAGGTATTAACCAAATATTTATTCGTGCATAAACTATTGGACGTGATTTCAAAATTACTACTTGCATGCAATATATATTCATTAATGTGCACAGAAAAAAATCAGCTAAATGGCTTTAATAGTTTCGGAGAAACATTTTTTTTTTTAATTACGGGTGGTAACGAACTAAAATTGAAAATCTCTTTGTTGAGATAACACGTCCATAAGTCGGTGTTAGTGGAGCGTTAGTTAGTCTAAAATTCATTGTTCCCATCTGATTAAGCGATAGTGTGAAGGTTTATAGGCTGCTTTTCCATTTAGTTGTGCATCGTTGCTGCTGTTTTAATTTTTTATTGTTATGAAACGTCCATCTTTCTCATGATTTTCTACGACGAACTGAATACAAACGCTCACGTGAAATCCAAAGCGAGCGGGGCGGACATGTTGAAATCGCGCATTAGCCAGTGAGAGCGCGCCAAATCAGTCAAGTGTTCCCACTGGCTGATGAGGGAACGCAATCTTCAAATGCTTTGGAAAGCTAGCTTGAAACAGCCAGAAACGACCTATTACAAAAGGCCTGATTGGCCAACGCAACTGGCCATCGAGAAAACATGTTGAGAGGCCTGGATAGAGGGGAATTCCCACTTTTCAATGAATCCAAGATGGTGGAGCCCAGTCAAATGGTTTGCCCGCTACCGCTGATCGAAAATGACCAATTTTCGGCTTTTTAATTTCGGAAAAAAGAATGACAACGACATTTTTGCAGTTTTTAGTGAACTTAACTAAAGTGCTTTTTATAAAATTATATAGACATGGGTAACAACGTTTTGTTTACAGAAATTGATGCACAACATATCGCGTAGCGAATTTCAGATTTTCTCGTGTCGATTTTTTGGCTGAAAATAGCATTTTTCGACCCGTAGTTCCTTATTAAAGCTTTGAAGTATATATATGTTGTTACTCTATTTGGGCCACATCGTTGCTGACATATATACAGGGTGAGTCAAAAGTATCAACCCAGTGGATTTAGCAGCCGCATGATTTGGTTTAGCCATCAAACAACCATCGATTGTTGGTCACCATGGAGGGGGGCATGTTTTGAGACCATTCAGGGGTGCCCCCCCCCACTCTGCCCCCTTAAATACATTTTTCAGTTCCGGTTCCTTTAGGAATAGGGCATTGGTCCTAATTTGAGATATGTGCGAGCAGTCAATTCATGGTGAATGCACAAAACAACATGTAAATCGGTCCGCTATAGCACGAGCTATGACTAAAACATATTAGTGCAAAAGTGGGCTTTATTGCATAAAATAATATCATGGGCAGTTATGTGAATTGGTTGATGTAATAATTGCAATAGGGAATAGCAAACGTAACGAAATTGATAAGGATTCGGCTGTGCGTATGTTTGTAGCACTTGTAGCACACTGGCATTCAACCTAAAGGAACCTGAAGTGGAAACTTTATTTAAGAGCTTATTTAAGGGTTGGGGCAACCCTGCTTGATCTCAATACTTCGTGCCCTAAGTGTTCACAAAAGAACTTATTTCTTGCTCACTGATTCTCAGCAAGGGAGGTATCACTCACTAGTTGACGTAGACAGTATACGTTTATATGGCAAAAAGCACATTTGTTGAAACGTGTTCAAACCTCGACATCTGGTTCAAGGTCGTACACCAGTTTGTTACATGTGCTACAAACTTGTGCTAGCCCACCGTTACGTTTGCGGTTCTCTTCTGTATATTATTACATGCAATCAACCAATTCGAACAACTGCTCAGGATATTATTTTATGCATATAAAGCCCACTTTTGTACTAATGTGTTTTGGTTATAGTTCGTGCTGTTGTGGATTGATTTACGTGCCGTTTGCTGCATTCACCATGAAATGATTGCCCGCACATATCTCAAATTGGGACCAATGCCCTGTTCCTAAAGGAACCAGAAGTGGAAAATTTATTTAAGGGGGGCAGTGTGGAGGCATCCCTGGATGATCTCAAAACGTGGCCCCCTTCGTGGTGATCTACGATCGATAGTTGTTTGACGGCTAAACCAAATCATGCAGCTACCAAATCCACTGGGCCGATATTTTTGACTCACCCTGTATACGTTTATACTGCTTGAAGGGAGAGTATAAAAAAAGATTAGTATTAAATGCAAATCACTAAACGTTTAAACGTTTTTCGACCCTAGCACAACCCTAGTACAACCCTAGTAATAATACAATGGATGAGAACACCTTCGAGTAAAGTTCCACGGGTCTTTAAAACCCAGCCTTTTCATTTCATCTGCCCAAAAGTTTTAAATGAATTAAACTATGTTATAATTTAAGTAAGCTGCACACAGTAAAACAGCACCACTCTCCAAAGTACGAACGATGATAGAGTAGAATTCTCGAAGCCGTTCCAACCAATACAGTGAGAAGAAAACGTTTAAGTGTGCATATGCATGTACGACGAACACATCATTCATAGCTGTCGCTTCATACGGAAGGAGCAAACGATCTATCCATGCCAACCTTGCGGGTCTGTATATACTACAATTAGGGATCGACCGGGTCCGGGTAAATACCCGACCCGGTACCGGGTAATGGTATTTTTGACCCGGCTCGGACTCGGTAAAAATTCGACCGAGTACGAACAGGGTAATCATTACTTGTTAAAAAAATTATTTTTATTTTCATAGTTTCATTTATACCTTCTGGATTCCCTACAACTACTTGCACGCAATAGATATTCATTAATGTGCACAGAAAAAATCAGATAAATTGCTTTAACAGTTTCGGAGAACCAATTTATTTTAATTACGGGCTGTAAACGAAAAAATTGAAAATCTCCGTGTTGAGAAAATGCGTCCGTAAGTCGGCAATAGTTACGCTAAAAATAGTTGTTCCCACCTGATAAGTGATAGTGTGAAGGTTTATAGGCTCCTTTTCCATTTTAGTTGTACTTCGCAGCTGCTGTTTTAATTTTTTAATGTTGTCAAACGTCATCTTTCTCGTGATTTTCAACAACGAATTGAACATAAGCGCTCTCATGAAATCCAAAGCGCGCTATGGCGGCCACTGTGAAATCGTCCGTCAGCCAATGAGAGCGCGCCAAATCGGTCACGTGGTGCCAACTGGCCAATGAGATAACGCGATCTTCCAATTGCTTTGGAAATGCAGCTTGAGACCGCCAGAAAGAGCCTCTTACATTCCATCTGATTGGCCAATGCCAAACGGGCATCGAGAAAATATGTTGAGAGGCCCGGATAAAGTGGAATTCCAGATTTTCAATGAACCCAAGATGGCGGCGCCCAGTCAAATTGGTTCGATCGCTACCGCTGTCGAAAATGAACAGTGTTTTGTTCTTGAACTACGGAAAAAGGAATGAACTCCACATTTTTGCAGTTTTTAGTGAGACTGCACTCAACTAAAGTACTTTTAAAAAAAGTATAAACATCGTTTACAACGTTTTGTTTACAGAAATCGATGCACAACACATCGGGTAGCAAATTTCAGCTTTTCTCATGTCGATATTTTGGCCGAAAATCGCATTTTTCGACCCGCACTTCCCCATAAAAGTGTCGACGTATATATACGTTGTTACTCCACTTGGGCCACATCGTTGCTTAAAGGGTTAAAGCCAACAAAGGCCTATTGGGAGACAAAGTAACCAAAATGCATTTTATTTTTCATTTCACTTTATTATTAAAAAATTTGGAACAAAGAATTGCTGGTCAATTTAATTTTTGACTTCACTTTAATTAATAACGTAAAGTTTGTAATTAAAAAAATTGGAAGAAAGAATTACTAGTATTTTACAGTTTTTTAAAGTTGGTTTCGTCCTTTTATTTGCTTTCGCTCATTGTTATACTATGCGCAATACAAAACTGGACGAAAGAAAAATGAGTGAAAGCAAAAAAAAGAAAAAAAGAACGAAACCAAAGTAAAAAAAAGCTGCATATTAAACATAAAGCAAAAATTGAAAATCTACGACCCGGTTTTACTACCCGGACTCTGCTCGGTGGGTATTCATACTTACTCGGACTCGGCTCGGACTCGGTTTTTTGTTACCCGGTCGATCCCTAACTACAATCCTTTCTAGCAGCATATATACTCTTTGCAAATGCCGTAAATGATCTTTCCAAAGAATATCTATAGTCTTTGCCAGTAGCCTAATTGAATCAAGTCAAGCAGCTAGCGCTAATGGCATAAAAAAACAACAGAAAAGAAGGAAGCATAAGGATTACACGCGCCTCGTATCCATTCCTTATGATACATACCATACAATACACTCCAGTCGTACTTACAGGGCAAGTGTAACCCATACGCAAGAATGATGAGCAAAATAATAAATGCAGCCGATACTAAATAATCAAAGAAACAAAATTATAAAATCTGGACTTTATTTCGAATACTCACTGTTAAAAAAATGCTGAACCAAAAGTCAAAGGTTTTCACTTTAAAACCTGCAAATTTTCAACAACCTTTACTGGTTGCTTCTTCAGGCAGTTTAGCCACTAGAACCCAAACTCATAATCTTCCCAAATCCATACTCACAATCCTTCCAAACCCAACAATCTTGGATTTGAGTGTGGATTTGGGAAGAATGTGAGAGTGGGTGCTAGTAGCTTAACCGCCTGAAGAAAACAACCAGTAAAGGTTGTTGAAAATTTGCAGGTTTTGAAGTGAAAACCTTTGACTTTTGGTTCAGCGTTTTTTAACAGTGTGCATTCGAAATGAACTTAAATCAAAGTAAAACTTCTGAGTCAAGTGATTTATTGGTATTCAAAATCATCTGGAGTTTAACGATCTCAGAGGCGTTATTAGTAAATAGGCTAACGTAACTCAAAGGATCGAATTTTAGTCAGTAAAATCATAGTCACCCCAGCAATCAATCTTCTTTTTTTACCCAAGCACCGCATCTTAACAAGTACATTGAACGCTCAGTCACTCAAGTGTCCATAGGCTAATGAAAACATAAACAAGGGACATTTACGTTCATGCTTTTAAATAAGAAGCAATAAAATCAATTTAATTATTAAGTTACCAGTTAGTTGAACATCGGCACGCCTGCACTGTTTACCAATCAATTACGGCCATAGCCTATTTTGTACCCGCATTACATAATGAGATGCAAGGGTTAACAATCCAGGACAATTTTCCCTAGGTGCATGATACAATTTTCGTTAAGCGCAAAGTTCATTTTCAGGTGAAAAAATTGACAAACTTACGTCAGGCACGGCAGACAGAATTTTGCGAATTTTTTAATTAAGATACAACATATTTTCTAGATGGAATTTTGGGGTAATTTTACGAAAAAGAGTTACGACGTTCAGATTTCGTCAAACACTCCCAGTGACCCTCGTCAGGCACGTAAACATAGGAATCAAAATTATCCAATACAAGCCTTAGAATACTCCCCCCCCCCCCCCCAACCAAGCATTCACAGTCACTTTATTTTTCTTTTTTTTTACGAAAATTTAAAAAAAAAGGAAAAAAATGCAAGAGGTCAGGAGGGGCGGCAACCAACACCGTTACATATTTTGTCAACCAATTAAGCTCTTTTGCCAATCAGACAATGATTAACATTAAGATTTCGCATTTCAGATAAGGTTCGATCTCAACTACACTCCCACTCGTCGAATGCCTTGAGGTTAAACAACTTACTAATTTTGAAAAGTTTAGGGACCTGGTCGGCTCCCTCCACTTCGTCCATTTCAACGGGCACCGGTGCTAGCCCCGAGTCCAGGCCCGGGTCAGGACTAGTAGGATTCAGCTAAAACAAAGAAAACAGGATCATTAGCTAAGCATATTACTAGCCACGAAATTCGATAGTAGATCTTTACATAGATTCTCGAAAAGTAATAATTTCAGCGGAATTGCATGTCGAACTTTTAACATAATGTAAGTTTTAAGTGCTCATCTGCCATTTTGGAAAACGTTCAAATTTAATGAGATCTTAGTCGAGACAGATTCTTTTCTTCAATATACCAAACGGGATTTCCTTTTCTCCCCAAACTTAGTTACGCAATGGTACGAACTACTTAAGTCCAAATTGAGCCTACGTGCAGAAATTTGGAAGCCAACATTTTCACCTATCTGAGACTTTTTTAAATTTTAAGTTTGATTATTTTAACAAATTCCAACAACCCCCCCCCCCCCACCCCTCTTTTCCAGCCACAGTAACACAATGAGTTAAAGTTACAAAACTTTCGACGCCAACTTGAAAAATTCCAAGATTTTAGTCCTATCCCACTCTTTCTACTCCAGCCCCACTCCATACACCCATAAAACAAAGCTCATTTATCTAAAACCAATTTCGACAAATTAACATTATAAAATCAAGATAATCTAATCAAAGGAAAGTACATTATCATAGGTATTATGCGGAGTGCAAGGGTAGTTATCGATATTTTTTTGGAGCACGAAAGTTTTTGCTCCCATTAAACTCGTGAGTGCTTGCGTTGGCTAATTATTAAGATCTTTATTGCCAATCAAGCACGAACGAGTTTATGGGAGCAAAAATTTGAGTGCTCCAAAAATAATCGTTAACTGCACGCAGCAGGAGGGGTATTTAATCAGAGTATCTTGCGAGATTTACTTTGTTGGTTTATTAATAAATCAATTACAAACATTTATGGGCGTATGTAAGAATTTCTGCATTTTGTATTAATGTTGTTGCACTTTTATTAATTTTTTTTGCGAGTCTATTAGTTGAGGATTATATGAAATAGCCTCTCCGTCACTTTCGGAGTTTCAGCATGCAGACGTTAGCAGGTTGCATCTCCGTAGAAACGATCACAGAATGCCACTGAAAATCTTTAATTTATGCATTAGTAAACTTATCCTAAATGTTTACGTAAAAGTTAAATTAGCTATATGTTTTTACATCCATATTCGTTATTTATTATGTATTTATCTAATCACAAATCTGTTTGCCGCTGCACTCTCAGAAACCCGCCGTCTAAGTATCGTCCGGTCCAGTCAGTCTGTTGCTCGCTGTGTTGGTTGCTATGGAAACGAATTCGGCCTCGCTATTAAAAACGTTTAAAAGAAGTTCGAGTGACAATGCTTGGAGTGAAGATTGCGGACGTGTAAGTACATTGTATAGCACATGTGAAGCATATTTATTATCGTGTAATGCGTTACCTACAGCTGCGGTAAATGAATCGAGCCTACCGACCAATTCTATCGCCATGTTAAAAAAAATTCTTCTCTATGACGGTCTCATTAGTTAGCATCAGTCAGAAGCAGAAGTCATTGTAGCAATCAACGTCCCATCGAAAACAAAACAAATGCAACCTAACCTAAAAACTGTTTCACATACTTAATGTAGCTTCTCATTCTTCACTAAGCCATTAATTAAGCTTTTTTAGCATGTTTAACTATGCGAATCTGGTTTTCTGTGGTGCCAACTAGTTGATTATCGAGTTTGCTCTAGTGCAGCCTACCGATAAGCACCCTCTTGGTAGATCCTTCACAGTGCTGATCAGAATAAGCGGGCTGTGATTGGCTGATTCGTCAAAAATATGCTTTTCCCATTGACTAAAAAATACCGAGGGAGATACTCTATTAAAGTAAAAAAATTGTTTTGCGGCCATTAATCAGGGTAGGCTAATAATTTTCCTTTCCTCATCACGGGACACTGGAAAAAGGCACGAAAGAGCTTCGTTCTAACAACCCCCTCACCTTCTCACTAGCACTTATTTTGGTTGAATTCCAAAACATGTATGGGATTGAGTGCAAGTTCAGTACCAATTACGAAAACATAAATTTTAGTAATTCTATCAGGCCTCTAAATTACTAAAAATAAAAAAAGCCTTAAGCGCTTGCCAATTTTCTAGTTGCTCTCAGATTTGTATTTCTTCGTTTTGCAAAAATATCTCGCCGGACCAATTAAGAGGAATCCGGGGAGAATCCCCTTTTAATTATCATAACGATAATCTTGATTACACACATAGCCTAACACAACACGTTTTAAAAGCATATTCTTTTTGAAAGCATAGAAGCGCACGTCGCAGTTAAAGGAAATACAAAACCATTAATCATTGCAGCAGTCCAGCTAATAGCTAGTAGTAAAAAGTAAGCTTTGGAATGTAGTATAGCGAAACACCAGAAGGCCTATACAACCTAGTACACTTTTCAAACAAACGGAATTTTCGATCGTGCGCATGGCCGTCCCACTTTTAACTTTTTATAACGAGCTTCGTGTCAATTAAAAATAAGAAAATCACATAGATATGCTTACTAAAGTAATAGGGGACAGCTCTGTTCCCTCAACTGGCCCAGAGTCTTCCCTAGATTTTCGACAATGCCGTCATTTCGGGTGTTTACAACCCGACAATACCGAAGGAGGTGGTCAGCACTTGTGATTGCGCAAAGCCTCCCCCTCCCCCCGCCTTTTTAAAGCCCTAAGCCAAAAGGCGCATTAACACTTTGCACGTGGGACCCGTATCTCTTATGGGTCCACATAGAGTCAACTAGATGCAGATTCAATGCATAAAAAATGCTCAATTAAGAGGTTATAGTTAAAATGTTCAGCGTGTAACGTCTTAAATTTTGCTATTAGAACTTTAGGATAAGGTTGCCTTTACACAGTACAGAGCAACGTGAAATGGTGAACATTTTACTATATTTGCAGAACTATCTATAATGGCAAGTTGGGTCTCATTACTTTTAATGTAATTCTGAATAGTATACAAGTAGATAATAAATATTTGATTATTAATTTTATGGGACCTTATGGTTAACTATATCTGTTCAAAGAATGAGACGACCTGTAGAACACTAGAGGGTAAAATGGGTATGGAAGCAGGAATCAAACTTATATTTTTTAACAAGCGTTAAAGATGGGTATGGAAGCAGGAATCGATTATAACAAGAACGGGAAGGAACTGTATCGATCTACAGGTTATAACTACTGAAACTGGTTGACACCTTTTTAGTCACTTTCTTATAATATCATAATTACATTTTTATCGATCTTGTTACCACGTTGATACATTTAGTTTTATTTTCACAAATTCAAGTTTTTTTTAATTCTTATAATTGGTGTACCATTTAAGGGTTATTAATTTAGTAGTAGTAAACCTCAGCAATCCTCACGGAATTTTTCCCGTTCACTGGGTCATATAAAGTGAATATGGATTATGTTTCTTACCTTAGATTGTGTAAACTTCTGCTGACCTTTCAATGGATGTTGAAGTCTGGAGCAATATATTTATCACTTTAGATTATCATAACCACAATATATAATGCTCACTCACTACTATCGTACCAATAAAGTCCCATTCATTTAGTAGTGTTATATTAGTCGGTGTTGAGGTCTATTAAATTCTCTTGTTAGAACTTAGGAGAAGGTTACATGTGGCACAGTAATGTAAAATTTTAAGTGTTTTAATGCATTTTGGGTAGGTTATAAAAATAAAGAAACCACGGAATTCCACCTTAAAGAGGAAGAACTTCATCCCTGTATATTTACAGAGCAATTATATAATGGGTCCCATTAGTTTTAATGCTACACAAATAGGTGATAAAATATTCAATCGTTAATTTTATGGTACATTGTTGTTATTATAAACTATACCAGTAGACGAATTAAGCGCAAACCTATATATTGACCATATCTGGGAGTAGGGGTGAATCTTATTTATACAAAAAACAAATAAAGTTTGAGCCGAGCTCTGTTATGGTTGGCCTCTGCCAGCCCAACACACACACGGGTCATACCCCTTTAGGGGTACTCTGACCTGGATTTTGACTGACGAACAGCGTTCACCCGTGTGAGGGTCGGCGAGCAAAACGCGTGTTCATTGTAGTGAACATAAATCTCATAATGTTAAAAATTTTTATGTAATAAAACCAATAAGTGAAATAAAAACCTCAATGCAAAATAATTAAATTCGGTAATTTATTTTACAGACAGAAAATATTTACAAACAAGACCTTATTCTTCTATTATTTAAACAGTTTTAAATAACTAAACTTGTTACATTACAAACCCGCCACACCCGTAGTTGTGCTTTCAACTTAATACATAGTGGAAGGGACAATCAAGACGTTCCTAAAGTCGTTACACTAAAATCACTACACAATAAATCCATATTTAAAGAATTTGTCATTTTTTATCCAGGGAGCGTGTACTACGATAATGAGAGATATGCAGGTGGTTAAATGGCCGGCTTCTCCATATGTGAAACACATAGTTTTTCGTAAACCAGTCCTTAAATTCGATCAATAACGGCCTAGTCATATCATTTCTAGCATACAATAATTGAGCTACGTTAGCAATTCAGTCCCACTCAAAACAATAACCCAAATTATAATTTAGAAGATTAGATACGGTATGGAAAAGATGGTTCTTGCTTTCGAAACCTCGGGGTGAGAGAATGTCTCTGAGCAAAAGGCATTTGCTTCGGATTACGTTTTCTACACACTCCACTTTCTTTTCAACCCATTTGGTTAACTTCTCATTTTTTTTCTGAAGAAGATTCACCACTTCTTCGAGCTGTCTTATCTGAATCTGTGAGTCAGGTTCTGTCTCGGTGTTTCTACACATGTAAAAGTATTCTTGGGAATCTCGGAAGGAATGTCTTCTCGTCCAGCTTCGTTGTTTATGTAGGATTCCATTAGTTCGTCGTTTTCCAAGAATTTAATCAGTCCACGGATCCCATCGACGGGAAATACGAGATTTTCTAACTCTTCTCCGGATTGCATTCGTTCATCGTGAGTCACGAGCACTTGGTCGTTTTCCGAGGGTTTACAATTCTCATCGATAGAAAGTTCAACATTTTCATACTCTTCTCTTACACCAGATTCCATAAACTCGCCAAGAATCACGTTATAACCCTCGAGTATAGCAATTTCGCTAGAATAATCCAGAGGGAAAACTTGTTCCAGTTCCATCGCTTTGAAAATAATTATTTTTTACTGGAGAGATGAATCGACCTACCGAAGAGAGACCAGCTTTGGAAATGATTTTTTTAAGCGATGGACCACTAGTTATATACCCGAAACAAGTACCAAATTTCGTTTCGCGAATAGTGATATTCACTCATTCTATTTTTATACGACAATGTACCGGACTACTTATTAGTAGAGCAAGAATCAAGTCTCCAAAGTATCTAAATTCATAACCGTTGCTTTCACTTATGATTTTAAAACAATTATCCTCACTCTTGGAAATTTTTAGGTGCGTACGAGAAATGTAACTCTAACCATTTCGAAATATTTTTCTTACAGCCTTACCACAGACATAAACCCAACCCTATGCATCAGTCTTGTATATTATTTTAGATTTGTTTGTCACGAGCGCTATGTCTACAAGTAGTCCATTTCGGCAGAGATTTTCTATAGTCAGTTTACTGTTTTTTAGAGGTTCTTTACATTTGATCAAACACGTTTTCTCAATAAAGAAACTAGTTTCATTTTCGAATATAGTCACATTTTCACCTTTTGAACGTATTCTAATTCTATTTCTGAACTTCCTTTTCATCAACCACATCTGAAATAGTAATATAAAAATGGGAAAGTTTCAGTTTACATCGAAATTGTTTAAAAATAAAAACAGTCCAAAAGCCGCCAATCATTACTCACTCTATGGAAGATCGACATTACTCTAAAAGTTCGTACAAATGCAGTTGTTCTTTAAGACTTTGCACGCTGAACATTTTTAACTATTACCTCTTAATTGAGCATTTTTTATGCATCGAATCTGCATCTAGTTAACTCTCTATGGACCCATATGAGATACGGGTCCCGCGTGCAAAGTTAAACTCTTGAGGTGTTTCGTAGAACGAGACCCCTTATCGTTGTCTACTTACAGTCTGGGTGGATTTTTTTTAGTAGACTAAGGATTGTCAAATGTTGCAGGTTTTTAATTTAACTTTATCAAACTCATAACTATGTCCCGCTTGGGGATACTTGAAACAATACAAGATGTTTGGGACATCGGTTACAGTGTGTAAAAATTTCTTCAATTTACCGGTGATGAGTTGGTTTATGTCACTTCCCCAGTAACGCCGCTCCAGTTCATGATAAATAACCAAATTTCGTCGCAACAATTCTTTGATGATGGGACACTCGAGTATATCGTGATGTACGAATGAAAAGATGTAATCTTTTAGAGTAAACTTAAAACATACGTAATGTAATACATCTAAACTGTTATACACTCTAGTTTCCTCCTCGTTGCGAGTTTCTAGTAACGTTTTAATTAACCAGGCGGGATAATCGTTTTGAAAGAGTAAGTAGAAAAACTCTCGTTTGTGTTCTGTTAACTGAAATGGTTGATCGTTCAAATTAAGGAGTCTGGAATCAAACCGTTAAAAAAACCTAAGCAAAACTCAAGACTCGAGAATAAATCTGGGGTTCTATAGCTTCGTAGGAACAAGTCCACCAAGGCCGAGTGTAATTCTAAGATCTCTTCCAAGGAAACAAAGAAGGGTGATAAATTCTTTCTAGGATTGACAAGAGAGTGTTCTTCGGCAATGTGCTTGTACATGCAAATGATGAACTCGAGTTTAACTTTACATGTTAACGCAAACCACAAGAACTTAGAATATTTCAACATTAATTTGCTAACATGCTGAGGGACTCTACTAACACTCTCGGTACAAAATAGAGCTCTGAACGTTTTATCGTAGTTTCCTTCGTTAACTAATACGGTTAACAAAGTCGGATTACCCGCGCACGTCGTTAGAAAGCGACGAAAAACAATCCCCCTCACTTCAATTTATCCACTCGACCAGTTTAAACCAAATACTACAAGGCTGTTGTTACGAAACGGTTCATGAACAGCCAAAGTTACGTATCGTTCTCATGGATAAATATAAAAATAAAAGCTTTAACATTGGCGTTAAACAGATTAAATTAAGCGAGCAGCGAGTGGCTGTTCGCTCCCATCGCTTACAATATGTAGTGTCGTGGGCATCCTTCACAGTCAACGCAGTCATTCTTTCTCTATCCCCCTCCCTCTCTCTCTTATGCCGACTTTGTTTTTCTCCTTTTTTTCTTTCGACTCTTTTTTTCTTTTCATTACTTTATTTTAACATTTCTTTCCTTTATTTTTCTTTCAACATTTCTTATTCCACTCTTTTATTTTCTTTCTACCTTCCCACTCACTCATGTCATAAAAGTTGTTTTCTTCTAGTTCTGTAGAAAAAAAGACTCATCTCTGTTTCTCTTACATCATTTGATGTATGATCACGTCACGTCAATATGGCGACAAGCAGGTGGGCTATCTAGCTCCGATAAACTTCATGTTTTTTTCTCCAAATGGCATTCATACGGAACAGATAAGTGGACTCAGTTTACTATGAAGGTACAGTGCATACTGTGTGAAAGCCAAATCATTCGATGGATTGGTGGGAGTGAGATATGAGTGATTTAAAAAGTGTAGCGATGTCACGCCCTCAGGCAAAATGAACTGTAGTAAGTGTGAGAAGGCAGTCTTGCCGGGTGAGTTCACCACATGCTTTGAGGGGTGCCAAGCAAATTATCATTTTGACTGCTCAGTAAAAAAAAGCACGTGGAATAAAAAAACTGCTCAAATCAAGAAAAACTGGAAATGTGATATGTGTACTAGCCAGCGAAATAAATCAGGAAGTGACCATGAAGTAGTTATAAATGATTATGAAACGAGGACTGAAGGAATCGAAGGAAAACAACAAACTAGTGACGAAGAAAAAGAAAACGTAAATGCCCAACCAGGAACAATGAATTCGCTAATAAATGAGGTTGCAGAAATGAAAAAAATGCTTTTCAAAATAGGTGGAAAAGTAGACGATCTATTACAACTAAAAGGTGAAGTGAAAGAAATAATAAAAACTCTCAACTTCCTAAATGGGGTAGTAGAGGATGTAAAAGAAAAAGAAAGAAGAACTAAAAACAGAACTAAAAGAAATCAAGAAAAGGCTAGTATGTGTTGAAGAAAACTCCCAGGAAAACAACGAAATAAAAGGTAAAATTGCACAAATGCAACTCGACCAAAACGAACAATCCCAATACGAGAGAAATAAGAATATTGAAATTACGGGAGTTGATACATGTCATAACGAAGATATTAAAGACACAATAGGCCGACTAGCAGACAAATTTGGCATCGTTACATACACGCCTAACCAAATTGATAAAGGTCATCGACTGCCTAACCGAAACCCAAACCGGACACCGTCAATTGTGCTGCAATTTAAATTCCGAGAAGATCGTGATGAGTGGATAAAATACAAGAAAAAAATTGTCACTAACGATGATTGTTTCGGCAATGGAAACGGAAGTCGTATTTATGTAAATGAACACATGACGCCCCACAATAAACAACTTTTCTGGAAAACGAAAACGTTTGCAAAAGAAAATAATGTGAAATATGTTTGGTTGAAAGATGGGAAGATCATGACGAGAGCCAACGAAGGAGGGGATGTGAAAATAGTTAAATCAGAAAACGACCTATGCCTAAATGGAAGCTAATGAAGATGAGGTAAACTTGGTGAGTGAAGACTCTCCCTCTGTGCGACAGGTTTTGATGCAAAATAAGCTCAGTGTAACAGATTCATGTAAGGTGCTACACGTTAACATTCGAAGCCTCCGCAAAAATTGGAATTTGTTAAATTATGAGCTCGAATTAATGCAAGTTGACTGGGACTTCATTTTTCTTACTGAAATTGGCATAAAAGTTGATTTGTATCAGATGCAGCATTATGAGCAATCGTTCATAACCAGGGAAGAAACCAAATTGGGAGGTGGGGTAATGGTTTATAGTAAAAAAAAGTATGAATGTTCTTATACAAAAACAAAAATTGACACAAATGACTGCTTGATAACAGAAACAAATTGGCAAGGTAACAAACTTGTGATTTTGTTAATTTATAGGCAACCAAAAACGCATAAAAAAAAATTTGCAAAGCATTTAAAAAAAATATTAATAAAATATGATAAATGTGAAAATGTTGTTGTCCTGGGAGACATGAACATTGACATATTAGAAACTAAACCACATCCAAAAAAAATAATAGATGTGAATTGTGAAACTTATGAAACAAATGTGGCTCAGCTTGGCTATGAAAAAAAATTAAAACAGTGACCAGGCAAGAAATTTAAAAAAACGAAATTGTTGAATCCTGTATTGATCATGCCCTATGCAAAACAAAAAAATTAATAAGTAAAGGGTTAACAATCTGTGTAAAAATCGCTGATCACTACTTCACGGCGTTACTCCTACAACTTGAAAATGGAAAAATTGAAAAAGAAGAAGAAACTGTTAAAGTATATTATGATAATAAAAAAATTGTGGAGGCCCTTGAAAAGGTTGAATGGAACTATTTAAAAAACTTAAATGACCCAAATATTATTTATGATGAAATTGAAAAAACTGTTTCTAAAATTTATAATGAAAGTGTGCAAATCTCTAAGAAACAGAAACCTGGAAACAGTAAGAAAAAACGCAAACTAAAGTCTTGGGTTACTGAAAATACTATTAACTTAATTGACAACAAAAATAAATTGTGGCGAAGATTAAAAAGGCAAAAGGCGGTAAACGAAAACCTTAAATCTGAGTATAAGAAACTAAAAAAAGAAGTTACACAGAAGCTAAAACAAGATAAACAAAATTTTTACAAAAATATAATTTCAAAGAAAGAAAAAGATAATAAGCATGTGTGGACTACTATAAATAAAATAACTGGTAAAACAGAAAATAGCATAGATGATGACATTAAAAAGCACTTTAAATCAAAAGACTTCATAAAAATAGCTAACAAATTTAATGAAACCTTTGTAAATCAAGCAGACAAACTAAAAACGTTTCACAACAGGAAAAACAAAAAACAAAAAAAAATTTGTTCAAACCAAGATGGGAAGCTAAATGAAACTATGTTTATTGATTATGCCAATGAATTAGAGATTATAAGCATTCTTGGGGAAATCCAAGCTACAAAAACCTTGGGATCAGATGGTTTTCTGCTAGAAAACTTTAAACTGACTTCAGGAAATAGTGCAAAATTTATATGCATCCTAATTAGATCAATAATCGACACTGAAATTTGGCCTGACAAATTAAAGAAACAAATTTTGCGACCTATTTATAAAAAAGGTAACAAGGATGAATACGAAAATTACCAACCGATAGCTATCCTGCCATCCATTAACAAAGTAATGGAAAAATTTTTTGCTATAAAGCTTCAAGGTTTTTTGACAAAATTTAATATTATAACAGATAAACAATACGGGTTTCAAAAAAATAAAGAAACTGCAGAAGCTTTAAAATTTATGAATGATGAAGTGTCTGAGGCTTTAAATAATAACAAATATGTTGGGGCAGTATTCATTGATCTGCAGAAAGCTTTTGATTCCATAGATAGACACATACTACTCACTAAACTAGAAAAATATGGGATCAGAGGGAAAATGTTTGGCATTCTGAAAAGTTATCTAACAGGTAGGACAAGTGTAACCAAGATTGGTGACAAACATAGCGACTGCAAGGGAATAAACTACGGTGTCCCACAGGGTTCTGTTCTGGGACCATTACTATTTTTAATTTATATAAATGATATTGACAAAGAAGGGAACAAGTTAATTTTGTTTGCAGATGATATCTGTCTATTTGCTAGCCATTTTAATTATGAAAAAATGATCCAAAAATTGCAGAGAAATTTTGATGCTATCCAGGAGTGGTGTTGGGAAAATGAAGTTTACATAAACAAGGATAAAACTGTCTTTTTGGAAATTACAACTACTAAAATGAAAATTCCCAAAAATTTGAACATTCTGCTGTACTGCAACCAAAAAGATAAGGAACTTAAAGTTAGCCTACCTCTTCAAAAAGTGCACTCGGCTAAATATCTTGGGTTTTGGCTTGACAAAAATTGGAAACACGAAGTCCACATAAATGAGTTAATTAAGAAAATAAGACAATTAATGCCTAAATTATATTACCTTCGAAAAATTCTAAATTTTCAAAATAAGAAATTAATCTACGCTGCCTTAGTTGAATCGAACTTAAGATATGGCATTGAAGTATACAGCACTGCGAATGCAACAATCCTTCAAAGGCTACAGAAAGCTCAAAATAAAATAATTCGCATACTGTTTCAAGATAAAATGAAAAAATTAAAAATTAAAAATATTAAACAAAATTTAAATCTTTTAGATATCACATCGTTACAGGCCTATACTGTGATAATAAAAAATTATTATGAAAACGAAAGGGTTATTAGAAATACAATCATAAACAGTAAATTGCGGGATACCTCCATTAAAAGAAAGCTTCCATTATGGAGAAATAAGTATGGGCAAAATCTACAGCGTTACTATGTTCCATTAATTTTAAATCAGCTTCCGAAAGACCTCAGAAATATTACATCCTTTATTCAACTAAAATTTAAAGTCAAAACCTTCCTCATAAATAAGCAATATAACAACTAAGTACATGGCTACACATTTTTATTGATTGTTTTGTTAGGAAGAGTGTCTTTTATTCTTTTCCTTACTTTATCTTTGTATCTGTGTTATACTTTATATTTGTTGTTATTATCCATATGTCAATTATTGTTGTTGCTGATACAAACAAGTACTCCGGTACTTCGTATCATCTGAAATAAATTTATTTATTATTATTATTAAATTTTCAATGTTAGAGGGGAAAAAGACACATTTTGTTTTCTGCCTGTAATTGAGGGGAGGTGGTAAAGCTGTTGATGTAACAACCATAAGTGTGGAGGGGGGAGGGGCGTGGTAGTAATACCTGTCGGCCATTGCGTCGTTGTAGATGAGCTGAAGGTGTTGATGTTGTTTCTATCGTTGTGAGCGTTGATGTCTGGAGGGTGGAAGGAACTGTTGTAGTGGAATGTTGGGCATGTGTGTGTTGTGTGTGTGTGTGTGTGTGTGTGTATGTGTGTGTGTATGTGTGTGTGCATGTGTGTGTGTGTGTGTGTGTGTGTGTGTGTGTGTGTGTGTCTGTGTGTGTGTGTGCTAGTAGTTAGTACAGAAACGTAGTTGTTGTTGTTATTGTTGCAGTAGTATCAACAGCTGTTACTGTTGTAGTTACTGCTGTTGTTTCCATTATGAGTGGGGCCGGCTCTTGGAAAGTTTCATGTCCGTTGCTGGCAAGCATTATGTTGGTGACATGAGTGGGGTGAAATATTAAATTTAAAAAAATAGCTGAGGGGGAACTAAACCGGGCGAAGGTTTGAGTAGCCAGTATGAAATTTCTTATTCTCTCTCTCTCGATAGCTCCATTCATTTGTTTAGATTAAGAGCAAGTCGAATTTCAAAATAGTAAGCCAATAGTCGAGCTAGTTTTATACATCGCTTTATGGAGTCGTAGCTTTCGCATCGCTCCGTCTTAAGAGCAATCTCAGGTTTTATTTTTTCTTCCTTGTTTGTTTTAGAGGCGTTATAGGCCAGCCTTCCTAATGGTTTCCAAACCAAATGGTACGAAAGGGTGCGGGGAGATGACACTCTCAAAGTATAGAAATTATTCAGCACTGAAGACGCTTGTCACGCCGATAAAGAGAACTGGCCTTCATGTATTAAGAAAATCTATAACGAGATAAAACACATTTTCGAAGAAGATTTTCAGTTCTGCCACGTGACCAAGTATGCCGAACATCTGGACAAGTAAGCCTACAGAACGAGCATTTTTGCCACTCTATCGTTAGGAGGAAAGCCACGCACTGTCGTGTATATGAAAATGGGAGAGATAGGATGGCATACAGTGGAAATATTTCTGGGCGAAGTTTTTTCTGGATTTTTCGACTTTTCGCCCAATTTTGCTTACAGAACCATCCCAGCAATTGACCTAGTGTTCAAATTAAAGCCCAATCCGGTTAAAAATTCCAACCCCTGTCCATGCACTAAGGTCTAAAAGATGTAGTTAGTTTGTAGCCCCTCTTCTTAGTTTTGTTTAACTTTTGTTTTTGGTTCTTTAGCCTCTCTCTCTCTCTCTCCCTAGTCTCGTTTTAACTCTGCGTTTTTCTCCCCGTTTCTTAAAGATGGTGACTTCCAGTTCCGACATCTTTAATAAAATGGCAGTTAAGGTCGAATTCAAACACATTCAGCATGTGGAAGATGCCGATCTTGTTCTGGTAAAAAAAGCAGTCAACAAACAGCATGTGCGTCGTTTGATCGGCCTATTAGACGACGAAACCGGCTTCACGCGGCCTAATACAATCGTCGTGGGCCCTCACCACTACCCAATCCCATACCTGGCTGCCGACTACGGGGTTGGCGGTGTGACTGGAGAAAACATACTGCCCATGACACCCCTGTTACAAAACGTGAGAGATTACGTAGACAAACTGACGTTGAACTATTTTAGTCACGTGAAGGTGGAAAAATTTCTCACCGGTTTCGACTACAAGCCATGGTTTAGCTTCAACTTTACCGAAGGCCTCGATCAGGACGCTCCGGTAGCAGTCTTGTGTTTGGGTCGTAGGACAGTCACCATGAAACACAACGGCACCGCTCCTACTACACCTTGTTTCACGGCCGCCATGGAACCTGGTTTCTTATTAAGCAAGCAGCAACGCACGACCAGTCATTACAAGTTCACTTTTCCTCGTAGACCGCTCTGCAAGGAGAAGTCTTACATCCTAACGTTTACCAAGAGAATAGTCCCCGACGAAGACATACGCTCACCCTCCCACCTCTAATTATTTTTTCTCTCTCCTTTTTTTTAGACTATAAAACATGAGGTTTCCCGACCGAAATGCCAAGCAGTCAGTCTCTCGTCCTCCCATTGACATGGCAACCATTAGCGTACATCCCTACGTCAAACTGGGTAAAAATTATAAGTTTTTTCTTGTTCTTGATCTTGAATTTTGTAGCCGCGCTGCTCAACAGACCCCTTCCTCCACCACCTTCTTCTTCTTTCGACGCGAAGACAACTGGGCCAAAATTTGTGTGGGTGCAGTGCCGACCAATCGAACGGACGATGCCATGCTAGCTTCCCTGAACAGGCACGAACTGCATCCTTTCCTCGAAAAGGCTAGTCTAAAGTCTACGCTCACTTTATTACCATATGCGAGCCGTCGCACGATCATTGCCTGTCTTATTCGGCCAGGGAATGGTGTCTCTTACTGTTGAAGCTCGGCGATTACGAGATCTCTTCCTCGTGATCCAACCCAACTGTCTACCCATTGTAGAAGCCGCTCTGGAATACTTTTATTTCGTTTTATTTTACTCTCAGCACTCTTCGCCCAAGCCAAAGGCCGAGGCGAAGAGTGTTTTAGGCCCCCCCGTGCCCCCCGGGGGAGGGGGGAGATGGGGGGGGGGGGAGAGTTCAAAAAGAGGCTGGGGTGGGTAGGTAGTTCATTCGGTCCTTCCGCTATCTTTTCTACTACACGTTCTCTCTCTCACTCTCACACACTATCTCTTTTCTACTCCCAAAGGCTGTCATTATAGAAGGTTTTCGCCAGTTCAGAACACCGTTCAACGCTATCGTTTCCGGCCCTACATCTTTGGGCAAGACAAGCTGGACTCTGAAACTGATAGACCGGTTGGACGAGATGACGGATACCAAAATAGAACAGATACATTGGTGTTACAACAACTACCAACCGTGGATGGAGAAGTACAGGGACAAGATTCGATTTCACAAGGGACTTCCCATCCCGCCCGACCACTACCATGCCTCAGTAGAGAAACTTCTCGTGCTCGACGACCAGATGGAGAACGTGAGCAACGCGGGTTGCGACATGGCCGACTGGTTCACGCGTTTCGGACACCACAACAAGTTCAGCATCTGTTACTTGACTCAGAATCTGTACTGCCAGGGCAAGAACCAGACGACCATAGCGCTCAACAGCCAGTACTATGTCCTGTTGCGCAACCTGAGAGACAAGTGACAGATCACCACTTTCGCTTCGCAGGTTTGCCCCGGCAAGACCAAACAGTTCGTGGAGGCCTACGAAAACGCCATTGATCTAAAGGATTTAGGCTACCTACTGGTGGACCTACACTCCAAGTCGCACGACCAGACGAGACTCAGAATGTCTATATTTCCCGACGAAGCCCCTTGCATCGTTTATTCGCTCTGAAGACGCGAAATGGAAAGGGTACGCAAGCACAGCGCTCTCCTACAGATGCTGTGCAAGATCAACAAACGCCAGTGAGCGGCTTTACTAAAAAACGCCAACAAGTCGCAGATCGACTGCCTGTCAGAAATAGCCTTGAACCTGCTGAACAATCGACTCCCTATCAGTCCGGCAGCCAGGACCATGTTAAAAAGATACAAGAAACAAATCAGACTCATCAGACCAAGAAAGCGTCGTTTAAGGCCAGAAAACGGGCTCTGGTGCAGTCGGGAGGGTTCATTCAATACCTCGTCCCAGCGGCCATATCCCTCTTGGGAGGACTGTTCAACAAGTAAAAGAAGCCAGAAATGAGTCTGCTACGGAAGATGGTGCTCCTGCCCGAAGACGAATATAAAATGAGTCGCCCGCCGATGGAAAACGCCACACTGGCGTTGGCCGCTCAGCCACACGGCTTTCAGTACCTGCCCGAAGGAGCTCTCTACAGAAAACTGGTCGCCATACAGACTCAGATCGACGTCATCCTGAAAAACGACAGCCTGCCTCTCGACTACAAGGCCAAATTCATAGGACAGTTGGAACAACAAAAGAACGCTTTCGTGGAGCAGTTTAGAACCAGGTCGGCTGTCCCAGCCGCCGCCGCCACTACCACAGCCGCTGCAACAACGACAACTCCCTCTGCGTCCACCACCGCCAGTACCGTGCTGAGTCCTATGACTAGCCTCTCACCGCCCGTCTTGACACCGTCCGTGCTCTCTCCCATATCGCCGATCAAGACGGAAGAGAAGAAGAAGGTGAAGAGGCCCGTCTATTCGACACCCGTACTGAGGAGGAGCGCTAGGGTCCAACACCCCCAAGACTGGAAACCATGGAGTAATACCTGAACAAGATCTACTACAACGATATGGGAGAGGCCTCCAGTTATGGTACGGCATCCAAACTACTGGCCAGAGCCAAGAAGGACGGGGAAAAATACGATATTGATAGGATCAAAGAGTGGTTGGAGCGTCAGGATGCTCACACCATCCACAAAGCGGTCAGGTATAAATTTCCCAGGAACAAGATCATCACGGGCGGTGTTGCCAGTCACATGGAATGCGATCTCAGAGATATGATCAGCCTGAAACGTTACAACGAACCGTACAGGTACATTCTTACCTGCATGGACGGTTTCAGTCGTAAAGTCTGGCTGGAATTGTTGAAACAAAAACGGCGACCGAAATGGCCTGCGCTTTCGAAAAGATGTTTCGACGCATGCCTTCCACCCCTAGCTTTCTTACTTCGGACAAGGGCAGCGAGTTCCGAGCTCGAGCGGTCCAGGACCGCAACATCAAGTTCTACATCACCGAGAACGAAAACGTGAAGTCGTTCAAAATTGAACGCTTCCAGAAAATTTTAAAGAGTCTCTTGCACAAACACTTCACCGCCAAAGGGACCTTGGAGTCGTGCCCGTGATTTAAAAGATCGTGGACACCTACAACAAGAGCATGCACTCCAGAACGAAAATGGCGCCCGACAACGTCAACCACAAAAACCACAAACAGTTGTGGTGCAAGATC
This sequence comes from Lithobius niger, assembly GCA_023313725.1. Taxonomy (NCBI): domain Eukaryota; kingdom Metazoa; phylum Arthropoda; class Chilopoda; order Lithobiomorpha; family Lithobiidae; genus Lithobius; species Lithobius niger. The sequence continues at coordinate 99,567 of JAHWFP010128570.1, read as the reverse complement.
TACGGCGGGGACTTGAAGAAGTTGGGCCGTGCCTTGGCTAGAAAGAAGAAGAAGAAGAACATTTTGTTTAAAAAAAAGTAAAATATGCTACGATATATGTTTTAAAACTAATGCACCCATATAGCGGGATATGTCATCACTTAGTAAAAAATAAAATAAAATAAAAAATAAATACTTAAAATAACCAACCAGATAGAAAAGGGTGGGAGGACCACTATCACCACCCGTACTACTATGGAGGTGGTAGGGGACGCTTCAAGAATTTAAACAGTGGCACGGAATTTAACATTCGGCGAAACATGTGAACTGATCTCGCGTTAACAGTCTCAACCCTTAGAGCATTCCATATTTCAACCACCCGCTCCGAGAAAAAGTTACGACGACAGTCGAGCCTAGCACCCTGTACTGTTAGCTTCCAGATGTGACCCCGCGTGTGCTGAACCCATGGGGCCAAATCGAAGAAAGGAAGGTCCACCTCAAGTAAGTGGTTTAGAATCTTGAAAGTTAGAATCAAATCAAATTTAATTCTGCGTAATTCCAGCAACTCAAGGCCCAATCGTTTCAGGCGCTCCCCATATGTAACCTCCCTGAGTCCTGGGAGACCCTTGGTGAAATGCCGCTGGACCCTCTCAACCGCATCAATGTCGCGAGCCAAATAGGGTGACCAAGCAGGGGTCGCGTACTCAAGTAAAGGACGCACAGACACTTTAAAGGGCCAGACCAAGGTTGCAATATTACCAGAAGTAAAGCATCTTTTAATGATGGCAGACCGACGAAATGCTGAGGCACAAATTTCTGGCAATGGACAGATGATTTCAGGTCACTCGTAAACCATATTCCCAGGTCTCGTACAATCGCTGAGGATGGCATGAAATCGTTGCCAAGAGGATACTGAAAATCGAAGTTCCTTTTACCAACGTTAAAAGTGTGGCATTTAGGAACGGAAAGCGGAAGTTGCCAACATTCCGACCAGGTTACAACCTCCTGTACCTGGTTAACCAACTCATGTGAATACGAGGATTTTTTTATTTATGTACCCACCTTGAGGTCATCCGCAAATTTGAAACCAAAAATATTACTATTTTCAAAAGACAAGTCGTTGACATAAATTACGAAGAGTAGAGGGCCAAGCACAGAACCCTGCGGGACGCCACATGGCACGCTTGACCATGATGATAGGGAGCCCTCAATGAGCACCCTCTGCTGACGGTTATGGAGGAATGCAGCAAGCCATTTTTTGAGCCTACCAGTAATACCACATGTATCTATTTTTAGAAGAAGTTTACGATGGATGACAGATTCAAAGGCTTTCTTGAAGTCAAAGTAAGCAGTATCAGTAGGAAGTCCAATGTCCACGACACTTGTCCAACAGTCAAGGACCAGTAACAGTTGGTGCATTACAGACCTATTAGGGAGAAAACCAAACTGATCACCGAATGTTCCCCCAAGAAACTGACTAATTTATCACGGATTATGGATTCCATGACTTTACATGCAACACAAGTTAAAGCAATCGGCCTATAATTCACTGGATCAGATGGGGAACCCTTCTTAAATACTGGAATTACATTTGTCTGGCTCCACGATTCAGGCATCCTACCCTGAGCAAAGGAGGTTTAAAAAGAGTTTAGAGAGAGGTAGCAGATTTCTGATGAAATGGTTTTAAGGAGAAAACCCGATAGGCCATCTGGACCGCAGGATTTAGTAGGTTTAAGTTTATTCAGAGCTGCAACGACAGAATGCTGGTGGAAAGATACTTCTGAACACTTTGCATCCAAATTTACAATCTGCTGCGGGGGAATTGATGGAGCACCATCGTCTATGATGAAATTTGTGGCGAAAGTTGCTCTTAGAACCTCCGCCTTCTCCTCAGTGTTCACGACGAAGCCACCAGTCACTTTAAGTGGAGGGGTGGCTCGGGAAGATGAATTTTTACGTCGATACAGTTTAAAAAGAGAGGCCAAGTTGCCTTCACGTAGCACAGCAGATTCTCTGGCACAATTCCAACCCTCTGTCGCCTGAGAATAAAGTTTACGAGCTGCATTGTATGCCAGTAATGAGGAGCAGCATTAATTTATAGCTTCTCCAAAGTTTAAGTTTACGTTGACAAAGTTTTAAGATATATCTAGAGGTGCCTGCTTTGCGCACCAAAGAGGAAAAGTGTCGTACCTGACTTTGTTCAATATGACCTCTTAACACCTGGTAAAAACAAGTCCAGGCCTGGTCGATACCGTGGTGAACATTAAAAATCAAACTATCCCAGTTGACAATGGAGAGAGAGGATTTAAGTTCAGTAAAGTTAATGGTGGATCTACACTTGGCCAGAGTACTAGATGGGTGGTTGGCTGTCCCTAAACGTGGCAGGTTTAAACGAAAACTAACCACGCAGTGATCGCTATTTCCGAAATGAGCTCCTACGCACAGGTCATAAACCAAACTGTCATCGTGCGTAAAAACCAGATCCAGGATTTTATTTTCCCTGGTCGGGATGTTGACCAGTTGTTTAAGTTCCAGAGGTGCAATCAAGTCAAGGAAATACTCGTGGTGACCACTTACGGCACTCAAAAGATCCCAATCAACAGTAGAGAGGTTGAAATCTCCCAGGAGGACATTGGAATGCCCCGGGTTAAATGCCTTATTAATGAACGTACACAGGTTAAATATATCAACGCCGACATAGCTGTTTGGTAAATAGCACAAGATGAAAGAAACCTTTTCGCGGGGCATGGCGAGAACAATACACTCAACAGTGTCCGCCACCTCCACAATAGCCAAAGGTACATTAACGCGGTGGAGCACAAGTAGACCTCCACCCCTGCTGCCTCTATCTCGACGAATCACCGAATATGTGGAAGCATCAACAAGCATGGCATCAGTAAAACTAGAGTTGAGCCAAGACTCCACAATAAAAATCACGTCATACCTGTTCTAACATAGAAGATCTTTGAAGCAGCCAATATTACGAACAATGCTGCGAGAATTTAGCAAGATACATGAGAGATCACAGATGTCTAGATCAGACATGAGGGAGATAGATGGGCTAGTCCCAATTATAAATGATGGTTTTCCGATGGCAGATTTACTCTTAAAAGTTCAAGCTGGAGCGCCATCTTCCCCTTCTTTGTAACATGAATAGAGTCTCTGGCAACTAGCGTATGATCGGAGCAAATCTCCTTGTGCTTCAGTTTGCAGAAAAACTGCAAATTATCTTCAAAACTGTGCCAATTTACCTCAAAAAATCTGCAGATAATGTGAAGTTTCATCTGTAGATTTTATGCAGATTTTTCATACAAACTGCAGAAAATCTGCAGAAAAACTGCAGAAAATCTGCAGATAAAATCTTCAAAAGTGTGCCAATTTACCACAAAAAATCTGCAGATAATCTGCATATTTTTTCTGCAAATTATCTGCAGATTTTTAGCATGGCAAGTTAATTGCAACGCTTAATAGTTCGAAAGTTAAATGAAAACTAGAACATTGCTACTTTTGGTTTTACGTTTTCATTTCATTTCATTTCATTTTTCATTTAACGTCCAAAGTTTTATTCGGTGCGATTAAGTTGGCGAGTGTTTTGGTGTGTTTTGGCGGCCCCGCTTACCAGTTTTGGTTTTTGATATGATATCAGTCCTTTTTTAAAATTGTGTATTAAACTCAACTCCACTACCGTGCAGATGTGTAATATTTGGTTTTAATTTTGTTGTAATTTGTTTTATTTAGTTAGTTTTGGTGTGTTGATATCACTCCTTTGAAGGGGCACCACTCTCAACTTGGTGGCCTCTCTAACAGTTTTTGGCTTTGTTTATTTTTGCAGTTTGTTTACTTTTCGTGAATTGGATGTGAATACAATTTCTTTGTAAACGTTGTTTAGATTTATCGTGATACACTAGTCTAGGCACGCACGTGAGTATACACGTTGTCATTGTCCGAACTTCGGCCTTCCAATGAGTGACGATGTCGACAATACTAACAATGGTTATAACAATATTTTCGCACTTACACGCCCTCCCACACCTTCCCCGTTACACCCCCACGCTACAAACCATAAAAGGTACGCAGTTCGTGTTGTACTGCAGCCATTTGTCCAATTTCATAGCTGGAAGCCTTCCTGTTATCTTGGTATCGATGATTATACCACGGTTGTGACGTCACGCTAATTCAACGCCACGCTAAATTTCCGTAGGTTAAATCCCGTTAACCAACACCGGAAGTGTGCGTCATTGCAAAAAATTTGGGTTATCAAGTTACCCCACACTTTTGCCGATAACCCACACTTTTGACACTTCCGGATCACGCGACCGGGAATGCACACACCAACAACCAAATACAGCGTGCAAATAAAAAACGTAACGCAATAAAAACATACAAAACGAATTAATTAAAAGGAAAGAAATACTATCCCTGCAAACTCTCACATGTCTGGCCCATAACTAAGCTTATTCACTCCACGTTAACTCCTCTCCCCTCCCTCCTTCCACAAACTAAAATGGAATGACCTTCATTCATACCGATACTCTATTACCATATTTTTTTAAACAATTCTTAAACTTCAAACGCACAAAATGCATTACATACCTTCAAAGAATGTCCCAGCAATGTCCCTTTATCCCTGCTGTGTCACATATCGAATTATTCGCTCCAAACACGATAAACGCTTCGATAAACAAGAGGAGCTTCAGCGTAAACCCAGCTTGTATTGCTAACTGGCGCTTCTGTCTAACTCCACCCCGCCCCTCCACAAAGTTTGAGCGACAGGACTCATCCATCTATCACACACTTCCCTCTCCACAAACTAAAATGGGATGACCTTCGTATATATCGAGAATACTGATGATCAATGTTTTCTTGAAGCAATTAAATTAACAATTTAAACAATGGTTCATTGTTGCCACCTGTCGGTTGAGTTGAGTTTTGAGTTTTTATTAACTTTCAGTTGTGGAAGACTACAACAATGGAAGATTTGCTTAATTTTGGTAACCCCCCCCCCCCTTCGAGAAGGAAAAAGGAATCCCGGTATTGTAAAGCAAACCGAAAACAAACTGAAAATTTACATAAGGGTACACAGTCAATTCGGTCGTAGCAACAGCAAGATAGATAAGACACAATGCATGCCGTCAGGCTAGGCTCTTACTCTACTCTCCAGAAATAGTTTGCGTATCGCTCTGGTCGGCTGTCGCTGCCTTGATGAAGGCAGGCTGCCTGGGACAAAGATCACGCAATATTTTATTTTCAAAAAGTAAGGGAGGGCTTCTCCCTCGCACTCCCCCCCCCCCCCGGTACACCAAGTCGACTGCCGACTCGAAAACTTTAAACGCCCATATCTCTTGAACTGTCTGTCCCAGAGCCAAAAGGAGCGGAATTTGGGATCCTCAGATGACTGCCGACTCACCAACTTTAAACTCCCTTATCTCGTGAACCGTCGCTCGAATATCCTAGAGCTGAAAGAAGTTGAATTTGGGACCCTCAGATGACTTAGTCCTGTCCCTGGCTTATACCCCCGTAGGAATTTTTGAGTGGACGGATGAAACCTGTTACAGTGGTCAGGCACATTATAGTAGATTTAAAAAAAACAGAGGTAGACATCTGAGAAACTTCATCCGAATTTTCCAGCCGCCATTTTCAATGTGGCCGTTTTTTTATAATGAAATTCAACATACCGTTATGCTTTCAACTGTATTATCGGATTCCAAAAGAGTTGCATCGGCTTCTGGATGATTAAAACACGTTTGTAATTAAACCACCTTTACAATGCTACTAAACGTATGCAAATATGTCAGCCGGAAGTGATTTAGAAAACTAAGGTGTATGCAAATCAATACAAAAACGTACAGTGCTACTTAGACCACAACAATTGTTTTTTTATATTTATTCTAAAAAATTTGAAAACAATTACAGAGGTTAGCACTAAGTGCTCTTAAACAATTAAACAATATGGAAAGAATAGCTCCCCACCTTTCAGAAAATCCTAAGCATGTCCATTTCGGGCTATTAGAGGGGCCGCAAGAGCACTTTGAATTCGAAAATCAGCATACGCTTTCATCGCTACGCCATACCTCTTCACCTTTAAATGGGCATAGGATGGTCGCAATGTAAGTTAAACGATTTCGGTTAGGGTTGATGGAAAGAATAGATCCACACCTTTCAGAAAATCCTAAGCATGTCCATTTCGGGCTATTAGAGGGGTCGCAAGAGCACTTCGAATTAAAAATCACCTTGCGTTTTTGCCACTGCGGCATTACCTTTCACCATTACGTGGGTGTAGAACGGTCCTTATTTAAGTAAAACGAGTTCGGTTAGAATTGAAAGAAAGAATAGATCCCCAGCCTTCAGAAAATCTTAAGCATGTCCATTTCGGGCCATTAGAGGGGTCACAAGAGCACTTTGAATTAGAAAATCACCATACCCTATCGCCACTATACAATTACTTCTACACCTTTAAATGGGCTTAAGACTGTCCATATCTAGGTCAGACTTTTTCGGATGGGGTTGATAGAAATAATAGATCCCCACTTTTCATAAAATACTAATCATGTCCATTTCGGGTTATTAGAGGGTTCGCAAGAGCATAACGAATTCGAAAATTGCCATACACTTTTGCCGCTATGCCATTACATCTTCACCTTTAAACGGGCTTAGGACGTTCCGCGTCTAAGTTAGACGATTTCGGTTAGGATTGGTGGAAAGAATAGATCCACAGCTTTCAGAAAATCGTAAGAATGTTCATTGGCTATTAGAGGGGTTGCAAGAGCACTCTGAATTCGAATATCACCATGCGCTTTCGCCGCTATACCATTACTTCTTCACCTCTTAACGGGCTTAGGACGTTCCGCATTTAAGTTAGACGATTTAGGTTAGGATTCATGAAAAGTATATATCCCCACCTTTCAGAAAATTCTAAGCATATCCATTTTGGGCTATTAGAGGGATCGCAAAAGCACATCGAATTCGAAAATTCACCACATGCTTTCGCTGCTACGCCATTACCTCTTCATTTTTAAATGGGCATAGGACGTTCCCTATCTAAGTTAAACAATTTCGGTTTGGGTTGGTGGAATGAATAGATCCCAACTTTTCAGAAAATCTTAATCATGTCTATTTTGAGCTATTAGAGGGGTCGTAAGAGCACTTTGAATTCGAAAATCATCTTGTGCTTTTCCACTATGGCATTATATTTCACCTTTACATGGGAGTAGGACGGTCCCTATCTAAGTTAAATGATTTAGATTATGATTGATGGAAAGAATAGATCCTCAGCTTTCTGAAGATCCTAAGCATGTACAGTATGACACATTTATGACGTATACATTTTGGTGTTGTTGGTAAACTTTAATAATATACGGATTACAGTGTACAATAGCTTAGATTAAAGGTACATGTGTGAAGTTTTCGTGGGTACATTTTTCATTAACGACTATGCAGATTGCTAACTAAAATACGCTCCAGGTGGCCGCCATGCTGTTTGCGACACTGCCTCATTCGACTTAGGAAATTATCCATTTCCATTGGCAATATTAAAACCGTGATTTGTTGATTTTGTGTTGAATATCGGCCTTCCGTTCGTCTGTTGTGCTTGGTTTGGGATGATACAAACGGCCCTTAAGATATCCCCACAAAAAGTAGTTGAAGGGATTGAGGTCAGGACATCTTGGTGGCCAGATGTTGACAGTGAGGCATGAGATGAGGTGTTAAGATTCGGTTTCATTTGTTCATTCTTATGAATCCAGACGTTTTTCATTTGAACATTATTCTCTGGATTCTCTGGATGGTTGGTCAGGACGTAGTTTTCTGTAGTTTGACTCCAAATTGTTTGGCGTACATGCTCGGCGCGCGGCGTTTATTGACTTTATTTTATTAATTTGTCAACACTCCAAACTTGCTGCTCGACAGAGTAAACGTCAGCCATGATGCATGTAGTGATACTCTGGTCAGGTTGTCTTTGTTAGCTTTATACATCTACTCTCAACTCTGTGCAGCTAAAAACTTCATAAAACACGCTTTCCGGTGCTGTATTGTTCTGAAAAGTGCGATAGTAGGCTTAGTCTCAGCGACAATTTGAAATGAGTACATCATAAATGTGTCATACTGTATATTATTGGCTATTAGAGGGCTCCCAAGGGCACTTTGAATTCGAAAATCACCATACGCTTTCGCCACTATTCCATTACCTCCTCACCTTTAAATGGGTGTAGGACAGTTCCTTTTTAACTTAAACAATTTCGGTTACGATTAATGGAAAGAATCGATCCCAACTTTCCGAAAATCCTAAGCATGCTCAATTAGGGCTATTAGAGGCTCACAAGAACTCTCTGAAAACGAAAATCACTATAACTACCTATTGAAAAAAGGTTCGTTCGCCCGAATTAAGGATGATATACTTTAAATACGATTTTGGGGTTCAAAGGTTGCTCTCACGTAATAGAATTGTGTCCAGAATTGTGTCCAGAATAATGTACTGAACGTTTTTGCGTCACATTATGCTTTCGATTTATTGACAGTTACGGAATTACAGCCAAAAAAAAACGTTTTCGGGGCCCCCCCCCCACCCCCCTTAACTCCTTAACCGTCAACACAATTCTGGACTTTTACATCTTTTATATAAATGTAGCCTTTCAACCCTAAAATTGTATTTGAAGTGTATCACTCTTAATTAGCGAAAACGATTTCTTTTTCAATTGGTTGTTATATGATTTTTGTGTTCTTGTGAGTCCTTTAAAAGCCAGAATTGGACATGCTGAGGATTTTATGAGAGGTGGGGATCAATTCGCTACATCAATTGCAACAGTTATTGTAACTTAAAAAGGTACCGTCCTACGCCCATTTAAAGGTGAAGAGGTGATGGCATAGCGGTAAAAGCGTATGGTGATTTTTGAATTGAAAGAGCTCTTACGACCCCTTTAATAGCCCAAAATAGACTTGCTTAGGATTTTCAGAAAGCTGGGGATCTATTCTTTCCATCAATCCTAATCAAAATCATTTAACTTAGATAGGGACCGTCCTACCCCCACGTAAAGGTGAAATATAATGGGGTAGTGGAAAAGCGCAAGGTGATTTTCGAATTCAAAGTGCTCTTGCGACCCCTCTAATAGCTCAAATGGACGTGATTACGGTTTTCTGAAAAGTGCTGATCTATTCTTTCCATCAATCCTAACAAAACTAATTTAACTTTCGGCCTCACGACAGTTAAAGGTGAAAAGTAATAGTATAGTGGCGATAGCGTAAGATGATTTTCGAATCGAAAGTGCTCTTGCGACCCCTCTAATAGCCCGAAATGGACATGCTTAGGATTTTCTGAAAGGTGTGGATCTATTCTTTCCATCAACCCAAACCGAAATCATTTAACTTGAATTGGAACCATCCTACGCCCATTTAAAGGTGAAGAGGTATGGCGTAGCGATGAAAGCGTATGCTGATTTTCGAATTCGAAGTGATCTTGCGACCCCTCTAATAGACGGAAAGGGACATGCTTAGGATTTTCTGAAAGGTGTGGATCTATTCTTTCCATCAACCCTAACTAAATCGCTAGGGACCGTCCTACACGCACATAATGGTGAAAGGTAATGCCGTAGTGGCACAAGCGCAAGGTGATTTTAGAATTCGAAGTGCTCTTGCGACCCCTCTAACAGCCCGAAATGGACATGCTTACGATTTTCTGAAAGGTGTGGATTTATTATTTCCCTCAACCCTAACCGAAATCGTTTAACTTAGATTGGGACCTCCTACGCCCATTTAAAGGTGAAGAGGTATGGCGTAGCGATGAAAGCGAAATGCTGATTTTCGAATTCAAAGTGTTCTTGCGACCCCTCTAATAGCCCGAAATGGAAATGCTTAGGATTTCCTGAAAGGTGGGGAGCTATTCTTACCATATTGTTTAATTGTTTCGAAAAGCACTTACTGCTAACCTCCGTAAGTGTTTTCAAATTTTTTAGAATAAATATAAAAACAATTGTTGTGGTCTAAGTAGTACTGTACGTTTTTGTATTGATTTACATACACCTTATTTTTCTAAATCACTACCGGCTGACATATTTACTTAAGTTTAGCAGCATTGTAGAGGTGGCTTAATTACAAACGTGTTTTAATCATCCAGAAGCCGATACAACTCTTTTGGAATCCGATAACATAGTTGAAAGCACAACGGTATGTTGAATTTCATAAAAAAAAGGGCCATATTGGAAAATGGCGGCTGGAAAATTCGGATGAAGTTTCTCAGATGTTTACCTCTAATTTTTTTAATCTACTATAATGTGCCTGACCACTGTAACAGGTTTCTTCCGTCCACTCAAAAATTCCTACGGGGGTATAAGCCAGGGACTGGATTAACTACCGACTCGCAAACTTTAAAACCCCATATCTCCTGAACCGTCATTCCTAGAGCCAAAAGAGGCTGAATTTGGGACCCTCAGACGACTGCTGACAAATTCAGCCCCTTTCGGCTCTAGGAGTGACGGTTCAGGAGAAATGGGAGTTTAAAGTTTTGTGTAAGCAGTCATCAGAGGGTCCAAAATTCAGCCCCTTTTGGCTCTAGGAGCGACGGTTCAGGACATATGGGGTTTTAAAGATTTTTGAGTCGGCAGTCGTCTGAGGGTCCCAAATTCAGCCCTTTTTGGATCTCAGAGCAACGGTTCAGGAGATACGGCATTTTAAAATTTTCGAGTTGGTAGTCGTCTGAGGGCATTTTTCAAAAAACGATGTCGACATGCCTTCAGACAATTCTATCAGTATTACTACAGAAGATACAAATAAATGGAAAGTCAGGATCCTATTATTTCCGGTGTTATGGAACCAACTATTTGTTTAACCTTTTGAGATAGCAAAGGTGCATGTAAGTCAGATTGCCCAATTACTCTTTTTTTCAAATCCTTGAGCGAGGAGGGAAATCCGTTTACGAGCATTTTGGCTTCAACGGGAGGAAAATGGTACAACCAATGCCATCTATACGCAGAATTTCATACTAGAAGTGAAAGTGAAAGCTTGCCTGACGTAGCGCTTGACGAGGAGCAACCAGCACTTAACGGAGAAAATGTTCCAACTAGCAGCGTTCATGGTAAATTAAAGACTAAATATTCACGTCCACATTGATACAGGCAGTTCACTTTCGCTTCTAGACAATACAACAGCTCACAAAATGCTTAGGGATATGGTAAGTGGTAGCCGATTAATAGACTTGGAAATCCTAGTTAATCTATTAGGCATGGGTAATCAGCAAATTAAAGGAGTTCGTAAAGTGATTACTTCTATTTCTAAATGTGAATTTTCTAAACAGCAGGAGTTTATAATCGTTCCTGATGGTTCTTTTTGCAAGATTTCAGCATTTCTTGGCTATGATTTCTTATCAACTCAGTCTAGTTCAGTAGCTATAAATTGCACAAATAACATTTTAAATATCGGCAGTTTAAAATTTAAAATGTCACCGACAGCTGAGTCAGCGCACATATCGTAAGGAAATTTTAAAGGACGTATCGTAAGGACATATCACAAGGAAATTTTAAATAGACATACAGGGTGTTTCAGAATAAAACCGACAAACTTCCAGGGCATACTCAGGACGTAGAGACAAGTCGAAAAGTTCTATATAACATCTATCCAAAAATACTTGGTTACCGAGATATCGCCCTATTTGACCCCATTATTTTATGATCGAGTATTTAAGTCATGGTTTAGTGGAAGCGGTGGAGGCCTATCTCAGTGCGCCTTGCAAGGCGCACGTCGTACTGTGGCCTCATACTAAACAAACTCGGATGCAGCAAGGTGCACCTACCAGTGGGAAAACTTCGCGATAATAAATTACGTTCGAAACTGCAATATCGTCTAATCTTGCCAAGACGGGGGCACCTTGCAAGATATCAGAATGCTGACGCGTTTTGCCGTGAAGCGGACCTGGCTTCGTTTCAAGGCCTCTCTCTACCCAGTAACTCTTAACGTTTCCGTAATGAAAAATACGTTAGAAGTAATGCTATTTTTTAATTAAGAAAGCAAAAGAATGCAGCAGAAGTTCTTTTTTATTATTTTTAAGAAAACCTGTTTATTTTCCTGAAACTGGACAGCCCAAGTATGTTCATTGTTCCCGACTTTTTAAAATAAAGCTTTC